>DWTR01000022.1:0-49967 GCA_018244935.1 Ardaris minthe | reverse complement strand
AAAAATGCTTTAAATTTTATTTCTTTATTACACAGAATATCTGGGTTTGGGGTGCGGCCAGCTTTATATTCGGATAAAAAGTGTTCAAAAACATTATCCCAATATTCAGCAGCAAAATTGATGGTATAAAGCTCAATGCCAAGTTTATCGCACACGGCTTGCGCATCGGCAAGATCGGTAGAGGCTGAGCAATATTCTGTATCGTCGTCTTCTTCCCAGTTCTTCATAAACAGACCAACGACCTGATATCCCTGTTCCTTAAGAAGATAGGCTGAGACGGATGAATCTACGCCACCGGACATTCCTACGATGACTTTTTTTTGGCTGTTATCTGACATGACTGGATCTCACTGCGGAAAAATAAGCGCCATACTTTACCATATCACTGACACAGGTGCATCAAGTCTTATTCTGTTTTTGATGCTTTGTTTTTCCCTTTTCTATTATTTAGTTAAAAGGCGTTCCAAAGCTACTTAATAAGGAAAGAGGAAAGCGCTCACCTTGTTGATAACATAGTAGGCTTTCTCTTACCAATGGTGAACGCAGTTGCTGGCTATGAATAATTTCATCGGCGCTAACCCAGTGACAACAGTCAATATCACTATCTTGAGGCTGAGTTGCAAATTGTTCTTGTGCTTCAATAAGAAAAAGAAAACGTAGAAAAGGCGTTTTATCTGGAGCAATCCATTGGTGTAATTTAAGAAAATGTTGAACGGGAAGTGTTAATCCAGTTTCTTCCCATAATTCACGTTGAACCGCCTGAATCAGTGTTTCATTGGCTTCAAGGTGTCCAGCTGGCTGATTCCATGTTGCTTTTCCATTGACCGTTTCTTCAACAACAAGAAACTTATTTTTTGCATGAACGATACACGCGACAGTCACATTAGGTTTAAACAAAATCAATCTCCTTCCATTCACCGGGTAATAAATTATCCAATGTAATATTTCCCATACTAAAGCGGATCAGACGCAATGTTGGATAACCGATATGAGCCGTCATTCGTCTCACTTGGCGGTTTTTACCTTCAAATAACGTTATTTTTAACCAAGTTGTCGGGATAGTTTGACGCTCTCTAATTGGAGGATTTCTCTCCCAGAGCCATTTGGGTTGTTCAACTATTTCGACTTGTGCAGGTAATGTTTTGCCATCTTTAAGCTCTAATCCATTTCTAAATTGTTGCAATGAGGCAACGCTTGGAATGCCTTCAACCTGAGCATAGTAGATTTTTCCTGTTTTTTTACCCGGTTGTGTTAATTTTGCTTGCAACTTCCCATCATTTGTTAAGACTAAAAGTCCTTCACTGTCTCTATCTAAACGCCCCGCAGCATAAATATCACGAATAGGAATAAAATCTTTTAGCGTTTTTCTACCATTTTCGTCTGTAAATTGCACAAGAACATCAAAGGGCTTGTTGAAGATAATGACTTTACGCTCACCTCTTGGTCGCACTGATTTTCTTTGTGCGAATGGAGTGTGATGTTTTCTCGATTTAGCGCTATTTTTAAGTTGATTTGCCATAGTTAATTTTTGTAAAAAATGGGAGATTGATTATACCTTAAAAGAGAAGCGATTGGCGTTAGCTGAATAATCAAGTAGTATTGACAGGTCTCTTACAAAAAATTAACAAAGCGTGCGCTTACATGAAAGGAGAGGTAGATGGAAAGCAAAGTAGTTGTTCCGGCTAATGGCGCTAAAATTACACTAGATGCTAAAGGTAAGCTTGTTGTTCCAAATAATCCGGTTATCCCTTATATCGAAGGGGATGGTATCGGTATCGATGTTACGCCAGCAATGTTAAAAGTTGTTGATGCAGCAGTTGAGAAAGCTTACGGTAAAGAACGTAAGATTGAGTGGATGGAAGTCTACACTGGCGAAAAATCAACACAGGTATATGGTAAAGATGTTTGGTTACCAGAAGAAACCTTAGATCTTATCCGTGAATATCGTGTTTCTATTAAAGGTCCTCTTACTACGCCTGTTGGTGGTGGTATCCGTTCATTAAACGTTGCATTACGCCAACAACTTGATCTCTATATTTGCCTACGTCCAGTACGTTATTACAAAGGCACTCCAAGCCCCGTTAAACAACCTGAACTGACCGATATGGTTATTTTCCGCGAAAACTCGGAAGATATCTATGCAGGCATTGAGTGGAAAGCTGGCTCCGCAGAAGCAGATAAAGTGATTAAATTCCTGCAAGATGAAATGGGTGTTACTAAAATCCGCTTCCCACAAGATTGCGGTATTGGTATTAAACCTTGTTCAGAAGAAGGAACTAAACGTTTAGTTCGTGCTGCTATTGAATACGCTATCGATAACGACCGTGATTCAGTTACATTGGTACACAAAGGTAATATTATGAAATTTACCGAAGGTGCCTTTAAAGACTGGGGTTATGAGTTAGCTCGTGAAGAGTTCGGTGGTGAATTATTAGATGGCGGTCCTTGGGTTAAAATCAAGAATCCAAAATCAGGTAAAGAGATCATCGTTAAAGACGTTATCGCTGATGCTTTCTTACAACAAATCCTGTTACGCCCAGCAGAGTATGATGTTATCGCATGTATGAACCTAAATGGTGACTATATTTCTGATGCATTAGCTGCTCAAGTGGGTGGTATTGGTATCGCACCGGGCGCAAATATTGGTGATGAGTGTGCTTTATTTGAAGCAACACACGGCACAGCACCTAAGTACGCAGGTCAAGATAAAGTTAACCCAGGTTCTATCATTCTTTCCGCAGAAATGATGCTACGCCACATGGGTTGGACAGAAGCTGCTGACTTAATCATTAAAGGTATGGAAGGCGCGATTGCCGCTAAGACCGTAACTTATGATTTCGAACGTCAGTTAGAAGGCGCTAAATTGCTGAAATGTAGCGAGTTTGGTGACGCGATTATCAAACACATGTAATTGTTGATTTGATAAATAGTTAACGGGAGCTTATTAGTTCCCGTTTTTTATTGTCAATCTTGAAACGGTTATCAAAAAGTTATCAAAACGAATTATCAAAACCACCTGAAATTTGAGCAATTAAATCACTATTTTTATCCAATCTTTCCCTCGATCATCATGGTATTTATCTGTTTGAATTTGGTTCTTATGACCGAGTAAATCTTTAGTATTTATACCTTGTGCTCTATACAACCTTTCAGATAAAGATCGTTGTTCATGAAATGTTGCAGGTGTTCCTTCTCCCCAATCAATATCTGTTTTATTTCTCGCCTTTTTAAAGTTAGTCGTTAGCGTATTTGCAGTAACTTGATCACCACGTTTAGATTGTGAAGTGGTATGAAAATAATGAATAAGATAAGGGCTAATAACGCGATCACGACAACGGGCAATAACATCACGTAATGACATATTTAATTGTTCAGAACGTAGTGATAATGGAATAGCTAATTTAGCACCCGTTTTTTCTTGAGTAATATGCAAATGGTCATCCCAAATATCACTAAACTTCATTGCCGAAATATCACCTAATCGTTGGCCTGTAATAAGTGCAAGCAACATGGCATTTCCGACATAACGATGTTGTTTATCAGCAATCTCAAATATCTTTTTCCATTCATCAAAATTAAGGCGTTGGCGAGTTACTTTTCGTTTTGGCTGTTTAGTAGCGAGGGCAGGGTTGTAACCAGGAGGAACTTCACCTGCATGTTGTGCTTCTTTAAACACATCAATTAAAACAGAACGAATAACTTGTGCCATTCTGTGCTGGCCATTAGATTTATATTCATCAAGAATTTCAGCAATATCTCTGGCATCAACAGCGGGTAATGGTTTCATGGATAAGGCTTGCCGCATTAAATCTACCGGCTTTCTTTTTTGTTTATAAGTATTCGGCTTTATATCACCTTCTTTTAAACGCTCTTCTTGAATAGTCCAGTATTTATCCAACCAAGTATTAACCGTGATTTCTTTACCTTTAATTTTTGCCACCCGATCACCAATAGCCATAACTTGTCGGCTACGTTGTTCCGCTAACCTTGTGTTAGCTTCAATGGCTATTGCTTTCGCCTCGACTTCATTATCACCAAGGGCATGATATTTACCTGTTACAGGATGGCGGTAACGCCAATAAACCTTGTTAGCTTTACGACTAAATAATGGGTAAAGATTAGGGATATTGACGTTATTTTTACGAGGTCTGGCAGCCATCTTTGAGGATCCTTTGTAAAATAGGGTTATCGTTGTTATTGATAACCGGTGATGTCAAATTACCGACAAGGTCGGCATCTTCTCTCACGCGCCAAATGCCACCTTCTTTCCTTGCTGGTGGGTAGAACAGGCCACCACGAGCATATCGTTGTAGCGTTCCTAACTTTGGTGGGCGACTTTTATATCTTTCTTGTGCCCACTCCTCTAAAGTCAACATTTGCATATTTTTCTCTCCACACTGTCCGTACACAGTTTAAATAGATATTAGTTGATGCTGGTGGTAATTATTTACTGATTTTCTTTATAGAATGCCATCCAGTGGGTCTTGTCATTTTTCCCTACACGCTGAACAGCTGTTGGTTTTTCATTAGTTAAAGCTAATATTTGTTTAACGGGTATTTGAGTTTCGCACCACTTAAACAATAAGGTTCCATTTGGCTTTAACACACGAAATGCTTCAGTAAATCCTTTTTTTAAATCTTCTTTCCATGAGTCTTTATTTAACGAACCATATTTTTTAAACATCCAGCTGTTTTTACCAACTCTGATTAAATGAGGAGGATCAAATAGCACCTGATAAAATGTATTATTAGGAAATGGAAGATTTTTAAAATTAGAAATAACATCAGGTGTTATATTTAAAATTCTCCCGTCACATAAAATATGTTCTTCAGCTCTAATATCATTAAATAAAACACGGTCATCTTGTTTATCAAAATAAAACATACGGGAGCCACAACACATATCAAGTATTGGCTTCATTGTTTCCTCTTTACTTTAAGTATAAAAAATCCGCTGGTGAGCAGTTTTTTATTTCAACAAACGAATGGAATCAATAACATCTTTTTGTGTTTTTATGAAATTTTTGCAATCATTAGTTAATTCTGAAACACCATATTTAATTAATTCATTCTCTTTTTTTTCATTTAATTGCCTTGTTAGCCACATGGTGCCTCTAAGTACATTATAAGCCTCTATTATGTGTGCTTGAAATTTATTAAATGCATCGTCATTTAAATACTCGCCACACGCTATCATTGTTTCTTCTAGATTAGCTGGGTTTAAGCTGGTTATAACATAACCCATTGGATTAACACCCGGAATCTGTTTAATATTATTATTTGTCACCTCTACTATTACATATTCATTAAAATCATATGACTTTACAGATATCTCATTCTTTCTCCTTTTTAAATCAAGGGTAAAGTTTAAAATATCATTTACAATAAATAAATTTATATCAGAATGGTGCTGGAATGATGTTTTTAATATCTTAATTTTAGTGTTTTTTGTTTTTTTATTTTGAATTATAAAAGTAAATACGGCCACAATAACGCCTAAAGAAGAAAAGATACTTGCTCCTGCAACAGCCCAATCAACCAAATCTCTTTCGTTCATAAATCCTCCTTAATTAATACTGGAATAATACTCACATCCATGTGACTAATCCACTGTCAAACTACTTTCCTAATCTATACTAAATCTCTCTAGTGTTGTTAATAAAAATGAATTCGTATTTCAAATATTGTGCCTGATTATTTCTCCACCTCAGGCGGTGGTGGTATCCTTGGAAGTTCCCACACAACCAAGAAAAGGTTAAAATATGCGTAAGCTACCAGAGCTATATCAAAAAATACTTCAGAAAATGTCTCCTTACTACAATGTTTCTTATGCCGTAGCGACTAGCTCATCAGGCGATAAAGATAGTCTTAAACTACATGCCTACATGCTTTCACTTGTTGAATTATTTATTTTTCAGTATAGAAAAAATAATTCACAGCCATTCGAACCATTGCGTGGAGATAGTGCTATAAGACATATCCTTTTAACTAAATACCATCTATCCTTTGAAGAAATAGACAATCTAAGTTTCCAACAGGTTATTTTTATTCTCGTAAAAGATTTATCCCCGGAAAATTTTCCTGTTGAAATTCAGGATTATTTAAAAACAAAAGCAACTTTTTCAAATTATGCGCGTATCGATTGGAGTCTTTCAATAAATTGGACTCTTGGTGATGGTGCTGATTTTTTATTAGGTCACGATGTTGATTGATGTGAGCAATTGTTTCTTTGAGATCTTTTGTTATTCTCTCAATGCGGTCAATGCTACTCCTTTGAAATCTAAATGACTCTAGTTGTTGTTCTAGCCAGAAAATAACATCATCAAGATTTAGACATGCAGTATAAACAAAAGGCTCATCGCCATAGGGTAGCGCCTGCTGCCCTTCATTTTCACAATCAGAAGATAAGCTAAGCTCTTCATTGCTAAAATGGCTAGCATCTAGATTTTTTGCATCTTTTTTATCAATAGTGATTTGAGAAATAAAGCCAGAACTGAGAAGCTCTACATTATCACCAGCTAACGTTTCAATTACTGAATACAAAAATGACAGTGCACTAATTACATTTCCATTATTTGCATCATAAAAAGAAACTGGAGTGCCGTTTATAACAAGCTCAATTACTTTTTTTTGTTTATCAGTTTTCTCACTCATAACTAATTTCCCTCCACACAATTGTTTCTCTTCACACTTAAAATATTGTGCCTGATTATTTTCCCACCTCAGGCGGTGGTGGTTTCTGCTATTCCCCAACAGACAGAAATTGGTTATTATTAATACACCCCAACAAGCAGAAGGATGATTTAATGATAACTTACGAAGAAAAGCAGCTCCCTAGAAAACCGGCACCATCAGAGAAATTAACACCTGATGGTCAAGTACCTAGGAGACCAGCACCTCAACCAAAACCACAAAGATAAAAGGTGTCATAATGAGCAACCAAGATCCTATTTTCACAATTACGTATTCTTACTATTTAAATAAAATGCAAAGTGTTTTTTTCGATAGGATCGATAAATTCATTTCATTTTTATTAATTGTTCTTGGTAGCTCTGTTATGGCTTCTGGTTTCAATTTATTTATAACAGGACTATTTATTGCTTCCTTGTCTGCTTTTCAATTTATCTATCAGCCTGGTAAGGCATCTTATTTAGCTAATTCAAGAGCTAAACAGTATCTTTCTTTAAAGTACAACGCAGAAAGTCAGAAACTAGATGCTGATGAAATTGATAAACAGCTAAGTGACCTTCTACAAAACGACATTTCTACTCTTGGCGCCTTGTGCAACCCCGCCTTCAAAAGGGCATCGATTCAATTAGACCTAAACGATGACACTGAATTATCCAAGTTTGAATCATTTATCTCTTGGATTTCTGGTGACCTACCTACTTCTCCACACAATTGATTCTCTTCACACATAAAAATCATTTACTTTGTATACAAACTTGCTATCTGAGATAACAATAATGCAAATTTGCATATTGCGCAATATTAATTTGCGAAATTTACAAATAAGCAAGCAAAAAAAAGCCTGAAATATGTTCAGGCTGTTTATGCAAATGATAGTTTTGTTATGCGTGGCGTCTATATTCGTGGCTTTGGCTGATTAAAACCTTCCCATGAACACAAAATCTATGCTCATTTGAACTATTTATTTTCCACTGTGTATATTTAGGGTTATCAGAGAGAACAATTATTTCATCGGGAACTATCTGAAGGCGTTTTACGTGTATGTTTCCATCAAAAGAAAACACATAAATACCATCACCATCAATATAATCTATCGAAATATCAACAAAAATAAGGTCGCCGGGCTCTATTGTACCCGACATGCTATCACCACGAACATTGATAACTTTTACTGAGTGCGCAGGGCGAGAACCAAATAGTAACCTAGCTTGCTCTGTATCATATTCAATGGAATGAATGACATCTATGACATCACTTGTTCTCACGCAACCAGGTCCTGCACTCGCGCTAATATCAAGTAGTTGCACTTTATAAAGATCCTCGTTTATTACGTCATGATTCAAATCACTGTGTTTATATACAGTATGATTATCACCATCTGAAAATAAATCAAGTAAAGATATTGATAGTGCGTTAGCAATTTTTCTTAATTGTTGTTCAGTAAACGATTTTTGTTTACCTGTTTCAAGACGAGACACATTACCCGGATCGCTATCAATAGCGTTAGCCAGCTCGGCAATTGTCATATTCCGCTCTAAGCGGATTGATCTGATTTTTTTTCCTATTTCCATGCCGTAATTACAAATCCTTTTTGCGTTATTTGCAAAGTAAATTGCGCAAATTGAATTGGTGTTATATTATGCTTAAAACGCAAAATTAGGAGGCGTAATGCAAACACCATTAAGAACTTTGCGAATAAAGCAAAATCTTACGTTAAGTAAAGTAGCTGAAGCTGTTCAAATTGATGTAGGAAATCTTAGCCGTATTGAAAGAGGCGCCCAAAAAACCTCATTAGAGGTCGCAGAGCGACTGGTTGCTTTTTTCAACGGTGAATTAACAGAAATGCAAATTTTATATCCGAAGAAGTTCAGCAATCACAAATAAGTTACTTCTTATTCTCTGAATTTGTAACTACAAGAATTTATCAATGGTGGTAGGAAATGAGTAACCAATCAATAAAACAGGTAGTGAAAGAAATGTGTGAGGCAACAGCTGGTGGACGTGAGGCAATGGCTGGAGCTCTTGGTCTGTCTTTAACATCATTCAACAACAAGCTTTATGAGAAAAACGGTTGTCGTTCGTTTGATTTAAACGAGTTATTAGCGATGCAAGATATTTCTAAGACCGTTTTATTTGCTGAATTTGTTGCTCGTGAATCAAATCGTTTACTCGTTGACAGAATTAGTCCTGCGGAACTGGATGAAACGGAATTGTTTGTACTGCGTAGTGGTGTTGACGAAATGCAGGGGCGTTTAGCGTTATTTATGAAAGATAGCTTGGCTGATGGCGTTATTGATAACGAAGAAGAACAGAAAATAAAAATGCTGTTAGATGGATTAATTTCGCAGATCCGCACATTTATGAATGCGTTTGTTTCGTTACATCAAAAGAGAAATTAAAGATGGCTATATCCAGAAAGGGTGAAGCCAAAGGTGTACGGCCTCTGGCTTCGGTTTGCAAATTTCAATTGTGTGAAGAGAAATTAGCATGAGTAGATTATCAAACTTAGCATGCCGTACGCAAGTACGGGCTTCAATGCGTGATGGTCGTTTTGTCTATGAAATTAAAGTACCAGAAGGCTATGAAGAAACAAACTACCAATTTATGCGTTGGCTTGTAGATGATTTCAATTCAAAACATGGTTTAAGGGCGGGCAATGAACAATGAGAACCCAAACCAACTTGATCGCTACTACAAAAATCACAGGGGTATCGTTGTTCATGTTGTTCGTTATGACAGAGAAAAACAGCGTGTCATTTTTATGCTTGATGGTTGTGACGATCCGCAATGTGAACCCTTGCAACGATTTAAAGAGAAGTACACACGTATTAAGTAATGAGGTGGCAAGATGAGTTTATTATTACTAAAAAGTCGCCCTTTAGTCGTTATTCCTGAATTAGCAGTACGTCTTGGTTTAAATGAGGCGATGCTGTTACAGCAAATTCAATATTGGCTAACTGAAACTACTTCAGGTGTTGAATATGACGGCTCACGCTGGATTTATAACACCGTCGAAGAGTGGAAGAATCAATTTCCTTTTTTCTCTGAATCAACGATTAAACGTGCTTTTACTAATTTAAAAAAGCAGGGTGTTTTACGCATCGAGCAAATCAATAAATCGAACCATGACCGTACTAATTATTATGCGATTAACTACGATCACCACTTGCTGACCGATGAGGTCAATATGACCCAATCGAACGGTGATAATTCATTTAATCGAACAGTTCAAAATGACCTTATCGATAAGCGCAAATTGAAACCTTCAAACAGTTCAAAATGCGCTGTTCTGAACGGGTCAAAATGGCCTGTTCTTACAGAGAATACAACAGAGATTACTTCAGAGAGTACAACAGAAACAGATCATTCGTCGCAGAATTCTGGCGAATCCAGCGACCAGCCGAAAAATGATTTTTTAACTCGTTATCCAGAAGCAGTGATTTACAGCACTAACTTCCAAAAATGGGGAAATGAAGGTGATTTAAAAGCGGCAAAATGGATGTTTGGTCGTGTTAAAAAACTGAATCCATCCGCGCTAGAGCCTACTTGGTATGACTGGGCGAACGATATTCGTTTGATGCGTCAAATCGATGGGCGTACTCATGAGCAAATTTGTGCCTTGTTCGATTGGGCCAACAAAGATTCATTCTGGCACCAAAACATTTTAAGTCCCCGTAAATTACGTAAACACTTTGATGAGCTGATTGTTCGTAGCCAAAAGCCAAAGGATGAGCCAAAGGTTCAAGTTGATACCGTTGAACGTGACAGCGCATTCTCACGCCTGATTGGTTCTCGTTCTAAACCTCAAAACCGTATTGAAGAGATTGCACTTGAATTAGCGGGTAAAACAGGCATTCGTCGTATGAGTGAGTTTTCTGGTCGCCAAGCATGGAACAGTATTTGGAAGCAAGCGACTGAAATGTCACAGGAGGTTCAGCAATGATTGATTACGCACTGAAATTACAGGCATTAAAAAGCCAATCTGCCCATAAATTAAAAGAAATAGGCGATCAGTGGCGAACACCTGAAAATCTGTATTGGGGTATCAATTCGCTCTATGGACCTTTCACGCTAGATCTCTTTACCGATGCACAAAACAGCAAATGCCCAAATTTTTATACTGTTGAAGATAACTCGCTTACTCAGAACTGGTCGGAAAAACTGAAAGAAATTGGCGGTGCAGCTTTCGCTAATCCACCCTATTCACGTAGTTCATATCATGAAAAGCAAGCTGTTACTGGTGTTCGCCACATTATGGATCATGCGTTAGCGATGCGTGAAAAAGGCGGGCGCTATGTTTTCTTGTTGAAAGTTGCCACAAGCGAAACATGGTGGTGTGAAGATGCTGATCACGTTTGTTTTATTCGTGGACGTATTGCTTTTGATGTTCCTGAGTGGTTTGTTCCCGCAGATGAAAAACAGAAACCAACCGGTGCATTCTTTGCTGGGGCAATAGCTGTTTTCGATAAAACATGGGTGGGTGAAAAATTTGATTACATTCATCGTGATGAATTAGAGCAGATCGGCAAAACATTTATTGAACAAGCGAAATGGCTTGTATCGAGAGGTGTTGCATGAAAATCACAGAGCAAATCTTAGCGTTGTACAAAGTCGGTGAAGTCGTAGATCGCGACATTGTTACTCGTGATTTAGAGACCACTTTAGGTGGTGCATCTCGCGCACTTGCTCATCTTCATAGGCTCGGTGCATTAACCAGAGTGAGTGAAAAATACCCGTTTTACTATCAAGTGACGAATGAGGCTAAAAAAGTTCATAACGCAATGATAGAGGAGCGTAAGTCAGGAGAGTCTATCTATCTCGAAAAGCTAAATGATCAGAAAGCTAAAAAGCGAGGAATACCAACAATAATATGGGTAAAACACGCCACTTCTAATTTTGCACTCATGGGCAAATTACCAACAGAGCCCTACGATTCATTAGTGAGGGCAGTAAGAGGTAATCACCTATGAGTAGAAAGTGCATGTTTTGTGGAGGTGAAGCTGAATTATTGTGTGATGGAGTCATTTGTTACATAGGTGAGAGAGATGATAAGGGGTTATTGTCTAAGTTTTCGTCTGCTTACACATGTGACGCTCCTATGTGTGTTAATTGCTCAACTTTTCACGGCAATATTCATTGGCACAAAGGAAGTAGAGGTGGTTTTGATTCTGTTGATTATTGCCCCATTTGTGAGCATCAGGAAGCATGGTTTGGGCGTAATTATATTTTTCACGAAATTGAGCAGGTCAAAATATATCGCCAAGCACATTATGCAAAGTTTAGA
Organism: Ardaris minthe; assembly: GCA_018244935.1. Classification (NCBI taxonomy): domain Eukaryota; kingdom Metazoa; phylum Arthropoda; class Insecta; order Lepidoptera; family Hesperiidae; genus Ardaris; species Ardaris minthe. The sequence continues at coordinate 37,993 of DWTR01000022.1, read as the reverse complement.
TCTAAAAAAGGAAATCATTTAATAGCTCTCAATGGAGGCGGGCAGATTAGCCTAGATATTTGATTATGAAAAATAGCAATAAACACTGCCCGTTTTGTAACTCTAATAAATTAGAAGTCATGCAGGTGATGATCAATACATTCACTCGCTGTCAGAAATGTGGAGCAAGAGGCCCTATTGCTAATGACGCTGATGGTGCATTGAAGGCTTGGGATAAAAGGAGTGTAAACGATGCTAACTAAATACATGTTGTTCGTTGGTTTTTGGTTCGTTGTGACATTACTGATTGGGTTGTGGGGTACTTATGCCTGAATTAATGCTCACGTTGCCATTTCCACCTAGTGTTAATTCGTACTGGAGAAACATTAAGGGTCGAACCTTAATCAGTGAAAAAGGGCGTAAGTTTCGAATTAACACAATTGCGTCTGTGTATGAGCAGTTAAAACGAAAACCCAAAGCAATTAAAGAAAATGTCTCTGTCCTGGTTCGCTTATATCCACCTACAAAACAGCGTAGAGACATCGATAACTTTTTAAAAGCCCCGTTTGATGCATTAACACATGCGGGTGTTTGGGAAGATGATCAGCAAGTGAAGCACATGGATGTGATGCTAATGGAAGTCGTAAAGGGTGGAAAGTTAGAAATCACTATCCGCTCATTTAATAACGTGATGTACGGTCACGAGTAAAAGTGGAGAGAAATAGCATGAATGGATTAATTGTTATTGATGGTTTTCAGGTTCGTAGAGATGTAGCCGGTCGTTATTGTTTAAATGATTTACATCGAGTATCGGGTGGTGAAAAACGACACCAACCATCAAATTGGAGTTCACTGGCTCAAACTAAAGAGTTAATTGATGAAATTTCGACCGCTCCTGAGATCACAGGAGCGCCCATTGTGACAGTCGCTGGTGGATATAACCAAGGTACTTATGTTTGCAAAGAATTAGTTTACGCCTATGCAATGTGGATCAGTGCTTCTTTTCATTTAAAAGTGATCCGCACATTTGATGTCCTAGTGACACAACAGCATCAAGAGAAAATCAGTGATAAGGTACAAGCCGGTGTGATACTACTGGAATCAATGTCTAAAAGTTTAAATTTTTCGAATTCATCAAAGTTAGGTGCTTATCAAAAATTACAAGCAATGGCGGGATTGCCTGAATTAGCACCCGTTTATGCGATTGATGCGCCAAGTGGTTCTATGGATGGTTCCAGTCGTCCAACAGTTGCATTATCAACGCTGATCAACAAACACAACTTACCCATTTCAGCACAACAAGCCTATAAACGATTAGCCGAACTAGGCATTGTTGAGCGTTTATCACGTCCAAGTACGAAAACAGCCAACAAAATGAAAGAGTTTTGGTCTGTTACGGCAAGAGGTTGTCAGTTTGGGAAGAATATGACCAGCCCTAATAATCCTCGTGAAACCCAACCGCATTTCTTTGAGAGTAAAACAGATGAACTGATCCGCATGGTGATGTTGAATAAACAGGTGAGTGCATGAAATTATTATTAACTCCCTACATTCAACCAGAACTGGGCGTTGTATTACTTAAGCCGGGAGCTGAATTACTCGAGCAATTTAAGAAGCACCATCGTGTGATTATCAGTAATGTGCCGAAAAGTTTAGATGCTCTTCCTTCAGGTGCTTTAACGGGTGATGAGCAGCCTATTTTAAACAATAAGCACATCGTCCAATTTCTTAATAGCAAAAAAGTGATCCATACCATTGATAAAGTATCACCGATGGATACGTGGGTTATCCGTAATATCAAGTGCTGCCAGATTGATAATGATGAAGATAATTACCATCACCATGAATTAGTGACGACCTTTCACGAGGCTGGGGTGATCCGCACTTGTTGGCATCATGATAACCATATTAGAAATTCATCTGCTGGGTGGGTTGCTGAATTGGCCCATAAAAACCGTATCAATTGGATGTTGGATACTATTCGTAGTCGCTTGAGATTGGATAATGGCCACCAGCTGACAATACCTGATTTTTTCTCATTTGCAGTAATGCATAAATTAGTTGATGAATTACCTGAACCAATATTACGCCAGATTTTAAATTGGTCAGATAAACAAGAGGAACGCAAAGTTCATGGTGGTTTTCCTGAGGCTGACATTATTCCAAGTAACGTAACCGCATTATCAGCAATGAATGAGCGTTTAGAGGCGATAAAGCCGATTATTAAAGTTACTGTTGATCCGGAGCCACCAGCATCATTTCTTCTTAAACCTAAAATGCAACGTTGGGAAAGCCCCGACTGGCTCCAATGGGTAAAGACTCAACCGTGTTGCGTGTGTGGGCAACAGGCTGATGATCCGCACCACATCATCGGTCATGGTATGGGAGGAATGGGAATGAAAGCTCACGACTTGTTCACTATTCCATTATGTCGCATTCATCATGACGAGTTACATCGTGACCCAAAACAATGGGAAGCTACTCACGGTAATCAACTCGAATTGTCATATCGGTTTTTAAACCGTTCATTAGGTATCGGTGCATTTATTTAACGTGTGTACGGCACGAGGAGTATTAGATGATTTATCCATTAACAGTAGGTAAAAGTGAAGAGCATTTGAAATTACGTACACTGGAAAGTGTGTGGATTCGTGGGCGTTTGAGAATGTGGGGAAGATGGGCGGCTTTTAGTAAGATTCCTAGTGCTACAAGCATGTTTAATCAATTATTGGAAGAACCAACAATCACAAAAAAATCTTTAAAAGATGCAATAAATAGAATGTATACATCAGGATTATCCAAAGAAACTTTATTGATGTTCCTAGAAGAGTTTAAGGATAAAAAAACACTTAGCAGTATGTGGTTTTGCTCTGATACTGAAGGTAGTGAAATGGATAAGGTTATTTGTGAAGTAATGAATGCAGATGCCGGATTGCTGAATATTCTTAAGCAACACTATGTTTATAAAAAATCAAAACATGAGATAGCATTAGAGCTTTGTGAGAAAGATGGTCGGTATTGTTTGCGTACATATCAAGACAGAGTTAACGCATGGCTAAATGTTGCTGAATTTATGCTCTATCGCCCGATGTGTGATAGATTTGATAGAGAGTATCATTATTCTGAATAAAGCTTGACTATTTTGCCGATAAAGTTATAGTTTTCATATATGCTGTGCGAAGCTATACACGCAACACAGTAAATGAATTTGAAGCCTCGCTTCGGCGGGGTTTTTTGTTATCTAAAATCCGAACTCAGCTAATGGCTGGTTAAAATTCAACCATCCGGAATTACCAGATAGTTCACATGTTCGGTTATTCCGAACAACTCATTTTGAAGATCGCTTAGGCGGTCTTTTTTCGTATAAGAGAGGTAGTTATGAGTAAAAAGTATGAATATATTGCTAATAATTTCACACATGCAAATAAAGCAATTACTGTTTGTGTATCTGTAGCGCTTAGTAATTTTAGCTCGATGCCAATTTTTACTCTTCCTGTGTCAGTTGAGAAAAAAGATGGTGAAGATATTGAATACTACAGAGCTACAGCAATCATGAAGGCAAAGGATATTATAATTGACATTGCAAAAGAGGCGGCTAATTAACCGCCTAATATATTATTTAATAAAAGGAGCTTCTTTTTGTTTGAAAGCTTCCTGAACTGGAGTTTGGAGTAAATTATTAATAGCTTTCTTTACACCGCTAGTTCCTAAAACATTAACCCTTCCAATATCATGCTCAAGTTTTTCCTGTAATGTACCAATGATATTTTCGTTTGGTAATTTTTCAGTAAGGACATCGACCAAATGTCTTATAACAAAATTACTAGCTGCGGTATTTATATTCATTTGGCGCTCAAGCAATGCCAACTTTTGTTTTATATTCAATAACTCATTATGCATAAAACTCCCTCATACCGAAGTAAGTCAGCCATTCCTTCGGTTAATTACATTGGGCTGACCTATCAGTTTAACTTAAGTTTCATATTTTCACGTTTAACTCACTCACATCATTGAATAAAGATCGCCTTAGTGGTCTTTTAGTTTAGAGGCTGATATGACGATTAATAATTTAAAAGCAATCAATGATCGGTATATAGCCGAAGAACGTAGAAAAGCGATTATTAAAAGAGCTGAAGTAAAAGCAAATGTTTATGAGTCTGCTAAAAGATTATTTCAGCTTGCAGAAGATAACGATTATGTAAAACGTAGTGATGGTTATATTGATGTAATTCTCACGGGTTGCAATGTTGATGTTTTTCTCCGTCTAACTAAGGATGGTGGGTTGTTTAAAAACTGTGGCAATAAAATATACCAACACATGTTCTGCAATAAACTCCTTATGCATGAAAAACTAAACCACATGGGCGGAGTTAATTTCGCCAGAATTATCCTTTCCTAATACGCAGACCACGGTATCAATCACACACTATTACTTCACACAAGAGCTGTGTGTCTGCACCTTTTTAACTAAATAACAGGACTACACACATGAATGAGCCGTTAACGGGCACTACAACAGCATCGCTAGCGGGTGTTTCAATTGTAGGCCTGTTTGCTGGTATGGATGCTGGCGTTGTTATTGGGGCGTTTGCGGGAGCAGTTATTTTTGTTTTATCTGCTCATGATATTCGTCTATTAAAGCGTTGGACTTATTTTGCTGTTGCTTTTCTTATTGGTATTTATGGCGCTGATTTTATGTCAGGTATTCTTAGCGATATAACCGGTGGTCGTGATGTCGATAAGTCAGTAGGAGCAATGTTTTCGTCAGCGGGGCTGGTGGGTGTTTTGGTCTCAATATCAAAACCTGGTGCAATGACTGACGGAATAAATAAGTTTATTAATAATCTGATAGATAAATTCAGAGGAGGTGGCAGATGACCATCTCAATGTTTTGGATTTACATCAATTTCTTTTCTTGTTTACTCGCAGTCATTCGACTCATTAATTATCGACGTAATGGCGCTCAATATAAATTTGGGGCGTCATTCATTGCGTGGATATTAATTATCTTATTGGGCTCGGTACCATTGCGGATCTTAACAGATGATTATTCTCATGCTGACCCATTTGAAGTCGGTATCAATTTATCGTTATGCATACTCATTTTATTGAGTCGCGGAAACATAATGCAAATATTCAGAGGTGTTAGACATGGCAAAGATGGCTCGCGGTGAACGTAATAATAACCCCGGCAACATTGACTATAACCCACGTAATAAATGGAAAGGTTTGGTCGGTATTGAAACTGGAGTGCCTAACCCTCGATTCTGTGTCTTTGAGTCGGCTGAGTATGGCATCAGAGCAATTTATAAACTAACTCAAACATATCAACGTAAATATGGTTTGAACTCAGTATCAGCAATTATTAATAAGTATGCACCGCCAATTGAGAACAATACCAATGGTTATATCACTCGTGCATCAAAAGAGATTGGTGTTGGCATTAATGACAAGATAGACACTCAATCAAAACAGGTTGCTATCTCTTTAGCAAAAGCAATCGTGGGCGTTGAGTTGGGCTATCAACCTTACGCAGATAAAGTCTTTGACGATGCTTGGTTATTGCTATGAGTAAATATATCCCATGGTTTTTTCTCATACTTTTAAGTGCTCTATTAATGGCATTAAGTTTATCAAATGCAAAAATAAAAACGCTAAGTAACGAGAAGGAATCACTCACTGAGCAGCTCTCTGAGCAAATCAAAATCAACAATGGTTATCAAGCTCGTATCGATAAATTGAACGAACTCGATACTAAACACACTACGGAACTTAACAATGCAAAAGCTGAAATTGATAGGTTGCGTGTTAGTGCTGAGCGTAATCCTGACAGGGTGTACATCAAAGCTGAGTGTCCAAAGAGCGCCAGTAATCCCACCGCCAAATTGGATGATGCAACCACCGCCAGACCTACTAACACCGCTATTAGAAATTATTGGTTACTCAGAGAGCGAATTGCAGAATCAGAGCAAGTGATATTGGGTCTACAAGATTACATCAGAGCGGAGTGTGTCCAATGAAGGTTCGGGTGCAGAAAACTCTATCAGCAGAAATTGATATTGAAATAGCTAAAGAAGCTTATAAGGCATACGTTCGCAAGTATGGACATAGCCAAACATTCGACCGGATTATTGAGCGTGGTGGATTTGATTGGTCAGAAATAGCATACCATTTATACGAGCAGATTCAGTATTTAGAAAGCAATACGGGAGATTGAACAGCAACGTTAGAGTTTATATAGATAGCCATCAGTTAATAGCTGGTGGCTTTTTTATTGGAGAACACAATGTCAGATAGCACTATTCAATTAAAAGTCTCAGTAGATACAGTTGAGTTAGATAAGTTAGAAGAGCAACTCACTCGCATTAATCAACTGATGCAAGATGTGGGTGTGAAGCCTAAATCAATTCCACAATTCTTCTCTCAATATTCTGGTGAATTTTTTATTAAAGATGCCCTTATTAATTCTGCTGAATTCAAAGGTGTGCTTGTCAGTAATAAGTTAGAGCCAGACACCAAGGCTCAACTGACAAATTTACGAATGCAAATTGATCGACAAGATGTTGCTATCAATGAGCTTAAGAAAGCAATGGCAACTCAGCAACAAGCATGGTCACAAGCTGTGCATGAGTTAACTAACAGAACGTGGTGCAGTCAGAGATAAGAAATGAAAAAACGCAATGTCTATGGTGGTCGATGGGCAAAGGTGCGATTAGCTTTTCTTAATGAGCATCCACTCTGTGTTATGTGCAAAGAGCAAGGCCGTATTACCGCAGCAACTGTTGTTGACCATATTATTCCGCATCGACTTAGAGATGCAATCCAATCTGGTGATAAGGTCCTTATCACAAAAGCACAAGCCCTATTCTGGGATAAGAAGAACTTTCAAAGCTTATGTGACCTTCACCACAACTCAACAAAACAGCGAATGGAAAAGAGTGGAAAAGTTGTTGGTTGTAATGCTGACGGCATTCCCCTTGATCCTAACTCTCACTGGAATAAGTAAAGTAATATCAATTGTAATTATAACGGTGGGGGCGGGTAAAAAGTTCAAATCTTTTTGTTTGTATTACCTAGCCCCGTCATTTGTGTGCACAACCGCGAAATGAAAAGTTTTTTTCTGGGAGGTTCCGATGGCAGGACGACGCCCGAAACCGACCCACTTGAAGGTGGTCACCGGTAATCCGGGGAAAAGAAAACTTAACGATAAAGAACCACAACCTAAACGTGAAATTCCAAGCCCACCTGAACATTTGACGGACTGGGGAAAAATGGCATGGGTAAAGTTAACGCTATTGTTGGATGGGATGGGCGTTCTGACTATTGCTGACGTATTTGCGTTAGAAAGGCTGTGTGATATTTATGCCGATATTCTTCAGTTGCGAGACACCATCGCCATTGAAGGTCGAACATATACAACAAAAACCCAATTAGGGGATTTTTTAATTAAAGCGAATCCCGCAGTTGCCATGCTGGCTGATGCGGATCGACGTTTCAAAAGTTATTTAGTCGAGTTTGGTTTAACGCCAGCATCTCGCTCAAAGGTGAAAGTAGATGGTGGAGAAGAAGAGGAAGACCCACTCAACCAATACTTCGGTTGATCCTGCAACTCAATATGCTCAAGACGTTAATAGTGGAAGGATACTGGCTGGCCCTGATATCAGAAATTCTTGTGCAAGGCATCTCAAAGATCTAAATGAAGCTAAAAAGCGCGGTTTAGTCTGGGATGTTGATGCTGTACAGCGAGCCATTGGATTCTTTGCCAAGGTGTTAAAACTTAATGGTGGTGAGCATGAAGGGAAGCCATTTATCCTATTGCCTTGGCAATGCTTTGTCATTGGCTCCATCTTTGGGTGGAAAATGGAAGATGGTACACGTCGATTTCGCATGGCGTATGTTGAGTCAGGAAAAGGCTCAGGCAAGTCTCCATTAGCGGGTGGTGTTGGCCTTTATTGCTTAGTCGCTGATGGTGAGCCTCGTGCTGAAGTTTATGCAGCAGCAACAAAGAAAGACCAAGCCATGATCTTGTTTCGTGATGCAGTGGCAATGGTTGATCAGTCACCTGCGCTTAGTCAGCGTATCACTAAATCAGGCGGTGCAGGTAAAGAGTGGAATTTGGCTTTTTTAAAGACAGGCTCATTCTTTAGGCCAATTAGTTCTGATGATGGGCAATCAGGCCCTCGACCACACTGCGCCCTTATCGACGAAATTCATGAGCATCGAAATAACACTGCTGTTGAAATGATGCGTGCCGGCACAAAAGGTCGGCGACAAGCATTGATATTCATGATCACAAACAGTGGGCATGATAAAACCAGTGTGTGTTATGACTATCATGAATACGGGCGAAAAGTAGCTGAAAGTACTATTGAAGATGATAGTTTCTTTTCTTATATCTGTTCTCTTGATGAGGGTGATGATCCTTTTAAAGATGAATTGTGTTGGGGTAAGGCAAATCCTTCACTAGGTTATACCTTCACGGATCGCTATTTACGAGAACAAGTCACACAAGCCCAAGGCATGCCAGCAAAAGAAAGCATTGTTCGGCGTCTTAACTTTTGCCAATGGGTAGATGCAGATAATCCGTGGATCAATGGTGATACATGGATGAATAGAGAGAAACTCTTTACTTTGGAAGATCTACAAGGTGAAGAATGCTATGGCGGATTAGACTTATCAGGAACACGAGACTTAACTGCGCTCGCGCTCTATTTTCCTCGCATCAAACACCTATATGTTGAATTTTGGACACCCAAAGACACTTTAGTGGAAAGAGCTAAAACTGACCGGGTTCCTTATGATGCATGGGTTAGACAAGGCTTTGTTCATACAACACCGGGTAAAGCAGTTAAATATGAATTTGTTGCAGAGCGTCTCTCTGAAATAACTCACCACGTTAATTTGCTTGCAATTGGATTTGACCAATATCGCATAAAATATCTTGAGCCTGAGCTAGATGAAGCTTCAGTTACTGTGCCTCTTATTCCTCATGGGCAGGGATATTACAAAGCTAAGGACTCAGGATTATGGATGCCTCACTCAATAGAATTATTTGAAGAACTTATAGATGATGAAAAATTAGTTATTCATGCGAATCCTTGTTTGAGATGGAATGCAGCTTCTGCTGTTTTAGAAGCTGATCAAAAAGAAAATCGTATTTTTGCTAAAAAGAAAAGTACCGGACGAATTGATGGTGTTGTTGCATCAGCCATGGCAATTGGTACTGCTGAAGGTGAGGTTACTGATGATGGTAACCTTGATGATTTTTTCTCTAACCCTCTGAGTATGTGATGACAGATAAACAATATTCAATAGATTTGCGCACTAATCATGGTTGGTTTGCGCGTCTGGCTTCTTTCTTTGTTGGTGGAAGGCTCGTGACACCTGAACAAGGTTCACAATCAGGAACTATCTCAGCGCAAGGCTCGCTTGGTGATTCTTCTGTAAATGATGAGCGAATACTCCAAATATCAACGGTTTGGCGTTGTGTTAGCTTAATTTCGACGTTAACGGCATGTTTGCCACTGGATGTGTTCGAAACGGATAAACAAGGAAATAGAACCAAAGTTGATTTAAGTAACCCATTAGCTCGATTACTGCGGTATTCGCCCAATCAATATATGACGGCTCAAGAATTCCGAGAGGCAATGACTATGCAGCTTTGCTTTTATGGTAATGCTTTCGCCTTGATTGAGCGAAATAAAGTCGGTGATGTGATCAGCTTGCTTCCTCTGTTGTCTGCCAATATGGATGTACGCATGGAGGGGAAGAATATTATCTATAAATATCAGCGTGATCATGAGTTTGCGAAATTTAAACAACACGAAATTTTTCATTTAAAAGGGTTTGGTTTTAATGGGTTAGTCGGATTGTCGCCTATTGCTTATGCGTGTAAGACAGCAAGCACGGCCGTTGCGATGGAAGATCAACAACGTGAGTTTTACGCCAATGGGGCTAAGTCTCCTAAAATTCTAACAACGGGTGATAAGGTATTAAATAAAGAGCAACGTAGCCAACTTGAAGAGAATTTCAAAGAAATTGCGGGTGGTCCCGTTAAAAAACGATTGTGGATCTTAGAGGGGGGGTTTCAAGCACAAGATATTGGCGTTAGTCCTCAAGATGCAGAAACGATGTCTTCCCGCAAATTTCAAGTCAGTGAATTAGCGCGTTTCTTTGGTGTTCCACCGCATTTAGTCGGTGATGTTGAAAAATCAACAAGTTGGGGAACAGGTATTGAGCAACAAAACTTAGGTTTTCTTCAATATACCTTACAACCCTATATCTCCCGATGGGAAAACTGCATTGCGCGTTGGCTTCTAAAACCATCTGAAGTGGGTAAATACCATGCTGAACATAACCTTGATGGATTATTGCGAGGCGATTCCACTTCACGCGCTGCGTTTATGAAAGCGATGGGAGAATCAGGTCTAAGAACTATTAATGAAATGAGACGGCTCGATAACTACCCGCCACTTGAAGGAGGGGATGTTGCATACCGACAAGCGCAATATTTACCAATAAATCAACTTAGCAAAGAGCCTCACGAAAGTGGGGCTTAATTATTTATGGGGGCAAAATGTCCGACATTAGAAAAACACTCGCCTTTGATGATGCAGAGATTAAATTCACCGGTGATGGAACCCAAGGCATTTTTGAAGGGTATGCATCTGTATTCAGTAATACTGATTCAGATGGAGACATTATTTTGCCCGGTGCTTTTAAGGGGGTTTTAGCAAATCAGAAACGCAAAGTAGCTATGTTCTATAACCATCGAGCATGGGAGTTACCAGTAGGTAAATGGGAACACATGGAAGAGGACTCAAAAGGATTGCTTGTTCGAGGGCAACTCACGCCTGGTCATAGTGGCGCTCAAGATTTAAAAGCAGCAATGAAACACGGTACCGTGGAAGGTATGTCAGTTGGTTTTGGTTGCGTTCGTGAGGATTTTGATGTGACTTCCTCTGGACGTATTTTTAAAAATATTTCTATGCTACGGGAAATCAGTATTTGTACTTTCCCTGCAAATGAACAGGCTCAAGTTTCGTCACTAAAAAGTGTCGATGGCCTATCCACTATTCGTGATATTGAAGATTGGCTGAGAGAGTCAGTAGGTCTGTCAAAATCAGAAGCGATTGGCTTCATCTCCCGCTTCAAATCAGCTATTCGGAGTGAGTCCGATGGCACTCAAAAATCTCAAGTAGATTCCATTATTAACCAAATTAATTCATTTAATCTGAAAGGATAAATTATGTCTGATTTAACCCAAATTCAAAAAGCCATCGAAGACTCACAAACTAAAGTTAAAGAGTTATTTGATGAGCAGAAAAAGCAAATTGAAGAAACGGGAACCATTTCAAAGCAATTACAGACTGATTTAACAACCGTGCAAGAAGAACTAAAAAAAGCGGGTGAACGCCTGTTTGATTTAGAGCAAAAAGGTGCGACAAGTGCTGATGACCCAAATGCTAAAAAGGATTTCTCAGAACGAGCATCAGAAGAGCTTATTAAGTCGTGGAATGGTAGTGCAGGGTCTTATGAAGTGAAAACATTCAATAAGTCACTGGGTAGTGATGCAGGTTCAGCGGGGCCGTTAATCCAACCGATGCAAGTGCCTGGTATTGTCATGCCAGGTATGCGTCGTCTCGTTGTTCGTGATTTATTATCGCAAGGTCGTATTTCTAGTAATTCACTAGAATATGTTCGCGAAAAACTATTTACCAATAACGCTGCTCCTGTGAAAGAAAAGGCTCAAAAGCCTGAATCTGACCTGACTTTTGAAAAGCACACCACTAACGTGATCACTATCGCGCACTGGATCCAAGCGTCACGCCAAGTTATGGACGATGCGGCACAACTGCAGTCTTACCTGAACACTCGTTTATTATACGGTTTAGCATTAGTTGAAGAAAATCAACTGCTTAATGGTGACGGTTCAGCTGATAACCTGACAGGTGTTAACCAAGTCGCAACTGCGTACGACATCACGCTAAATGCCACTGGGGACACGCAAGCTGACTTAATCGCCCACGCTATTTATCAGGTAACAGAATCTGAGTTTAGTGCATCAGGAATTATTTTAAACCCGCGTGACTGGCATACCATTGCACTAATGAAAGATAAAGAAGGGCGTTATATTTTTGGTGGTCCTCAAGCATTTACTTCAAATGTCATGTGGGGATTACCAGTTGTACCAACAAAAGCACAAACACAAGGTGAATTTACTGTTGGTGCATTCGATTTAGCTTCTCAAGTTTGGGATCGTATGGATGCAACCATTGAAGTGAGTCGTGAAGATCGCGACAACTTTGTGAAAAATATGCTGACTATTTTATGTGAAGAACGTCTAGCGTTAGCACACTATCGCCCACAAGCACTTATCAAAGGCTCTTTTGCAACAGCGGAAGGTAAGTCAACAAAATAAATAACAGGCAGGGGGAGGCAACTCTCCCTAATATTGCTTATGGATATCTTAGATGTAGTCTCACTTCCATTGTTAAAACAACATATTGAGTATGACGATAATGATCGCGATGAACAAATTACATTCTATGCTCAAAGTGCTCTCGATTATTGTTTGAGATGGTGTGATGAGCCAGCATGGAAATTACCTGAAGATATTCCTCATCCAGTTAAGTCGGCCATGCTCTTAGTGCTCGGAGATATGTTTGAACATAGAACTAGTCAAAGTGAAATTCAATTATATGAAAATAAAGCGGTAGAACGGTTGTTATTTCAATATCGGAATTGGCGAGGTGCTGAATGAATCCTGGTCGATTACGTCATAATATAAAAATACAAAAACCAACATTAGCACCCGATGCCATTAGCGGTAATGAAGTCATTTGGGAGGATTTCTTACCAAAAATACGAGCCTCTATTGCACCTTATCAGGGGCGTGAATACTTTCAGGCACAGCAAGTCCAAAGTGAAGCCAGCACACGTATTCTTATTCGTTATGTGTCAGGAATAAACACGTCAATGCGTGTCGTTTATGGTGAAAGGGTATTCGATATCATCTCAATTATTGATCCGAAAGAGCAACACAGAGAGCTACAACTGATGTGCAAGGAAGGAGTTAATGATGGGTGAGATTAAAATCAGTGGATTGCCTGAAATACAACGAAAAATGCAAGAAGTTGCGCGCAAAGTTAGAAACCGTAGCGCACGCAAAGCAATGAATGCAGGGGCATCGACATTAAAAAAGGAAATTAAGAGCCGTGTCCCTATTTTAAAAGAAGATGTTCCACATCGACGCAAGGGAACAATTAAGCGTAACGTTCGCTCTAAAACAAAGGTACAGCGTAACGGGCAAACAAAAACACGTATCTGGGTAAAGTCTTTACCGGGTAAAAAAATCACTGCATTCAAACAAGCGACAGGAAAAAGTGCAGCATTGAACCCGAATGATCCCTTTTATTGGTGGTTTGTTGAGTTTGGTACTTCAAAGATGCCAGCTCAACCTTTTATGAGACCGGGTTTTGAAGCTAAAAAAGAAGCCACCGCAAAAGTGATTGTTCAAACGTTAAAAGAGGAAATCGAGAAAACAAGGTAATAATATGATTTATCAATTAAAGGAAGCCCTTTCACCGCTAGTCGATGAAAGGGTTTTTTTTCAGGTATTGCCTGAAGGTAAATTGGTTTACCCCGCATTAGTGATCCAATTTTCCAGCATCACACCAAATAACGCGCTTGCTGAGATGGATCTTGATAATTATCGCGTCCAGCTCGATGTGTACGACTCTAACCCAAAAAACCTCACCGTAATGCGTAAGAAAATAAACTCAGTTATGACTGAAAGCATTCCTTTTTCTCAGCGCATTAACACGTTTTTCGAATACGAACCCGATGTCAAATTACATCGGCTCATTCTGGAATTTATTATCTCATCAGATAAATAGGATATTGATATGGCAAAGCAAAAAAGTCATAAAGCAACTCCCTTCCTTGGCACGAAGCTGTTTGTTCAAACAGGATTAGGTGAAGAGGTTAGCATTACTGCTGCGACACTCTCTCCTGCTACGCTCACCATTGAAGGAAGTAAATTAAAAGCTGATGACATGATTGTGTTATCAGGTTTAGGCGAACTCGATGGGCGTTTTCCTGTCGCCAGTGTTGAAGGCGATAAGGTGACGTTGTGTGATGAGGTGGATTGGAGCGAAAAAACATTACCCACCGATTTCACCGAAGCAAAAGCACAACGAATTCAATGGTCAAATAATTTCTGTGCCGTAAAAAGCTTCAGTAAAGATGGCTCAACAACCGAACAAATTGATGTGACGACAATTTGTAGTGACGGCAAAGAATATGAGTCGGGTGACACTGAATACGGCTCAATTAAATTAACGTTCTTCTTGCAGTATAGCTCTAGCGCTGTTCAGCGATTATTACGTAAGTATGAAAATAGCAAAGAAAAATTTGCTGTAAAAATGGTGCTCACTCGCGATGAAGGCGCCGTGTTCTACTTCGGTTCAATAGAAACAGGGATGAACATTGAGGGGAGCGTTGGACAGATGATGGACTCAGGTGTGTCGATTAAATTGTCTGGTCGTGACTATTTAAATGTTCCTTTAGCTTCTGTACAAAAAACTAATCTTAGCAAAACGAAATAAGGGGCACTATGTCAAGCGCATTATTACGTGAGTTGGTGTTAAATCAAGCACTTAAAATTACTCCTTTTACTTATCTAGATAATACCTTTTATGTTAAAGAACTGGATGTTGGCACCATGAATTACATTCAGCGAAAATTACGTCAAATAAAGATTAAGCTTGCAGAAGAGCAAGATATTTATTTAGACGAAGAGGATGCTGATCAATTCAATGAAGCAGTGAACCGTGTTTATGACGAGTTTGATGTGGCACGTATGCTTGCCTTTAAACTCTGTGATGAAAAAGGGGAACTCCTTTTTGATGCTGAAAATGAAGAGGACCTAAAAGGTCTTAATCGCTTAGGGCAAGGGTTCTCTAATGCTGTTTTTAATGCGGAGGGAGGTAACGAAAAAAACTCACAGACCGACGACAATTCCAAATAATATTGTCGTTGGCATTAGGTAAAACCCTTTCTGAAATAGAACAAATGCCAGAAAGCCATTTGTGTGAATATGAAGCCTTTTATCGCAAACAGCCCTTTGGTTTATGGCGAGAGGATTACCGAATAGCACAAGTGGCCCATCTTTTAGCAATAGCAAATTGCGATCCGAAATCTACCCCACCTCAATTAACTGACTTCATGCCCATGTGGCAGAAAAAGCCCACAGAAGCTGAAGAGTGGGATAGCGTGACTCAGAATGTTTTAGCTCATCGTTAGCCCCTTGTTGGGGCTTTTATTTTATTGTTTTTAAGGAGTTTCTATGGCTGGCGCATTGGGAACATTAAATATTGATTTAACGCTGAACACGGCTAGTTTCACCAATGCGATCAACCGTAGTCAGCATCAAACAGAACGGTTTAATCAAAGTGTTCGTGTGAGCCTGCAGTCTATTACTGTTCAACAAGAACGCATGGCATCACAAACAGCAAAATCAGCCTCGTCATTTGCTAGTTTTGCTAAAGCAGTGACAGGCGCACTTTCTGTTCATCAGGTGATCAGTTATGCCGATGGTTGGACGGACTTACAAAACAGATTGAAGTTAGTTACAAAGAGCACTCAAGAATTAAATAAAGCAACCAATGATGTCTATACCATTGCTCAAAAAACATACCAATCTTTGGATGCGACTGCACAGGTTTATCAGCGTTTTTCTGATAATGCAGAACGATTAGGTATTAATCAGCAAAAAGTCGCTGAACTGACTGAAACGGTATCTAAAGCCGTCTCTCTTTCTGGAACCAGTGCAGCTTCTGCCGCAATGGGTTTAACACAATTTGGTCAAGCATTAGCTGCAGGTCAATTGCGTGGGCAAGATTTAAATTCTGTTATTGAACAAATCCCCGGTTTAGCACAAGCCATTGCAGAGGGCATGGGGATTAGTATGGGAGAATTAAAAAAGAAAGCTCAAGACGGTGAAACCTCGATAGATAAAATTATTGAATCATTAGAACGAGTGAAAGCCTCTGTTGATCAAAAATTTGCTACAAGTGTTACCACTGTTAGCCAATCCTTTACTAATTTACAGTCTGCAATGACGAAATTTGTTGGTGAAGCAAACCAAAGCACTGGTGCAACTCAACTATTAAATACCGGGTTATCTGCATTATCTAACAACTTCTCTGAAGTAATGAAAGTAGCTGAAGCATTAGCGGTTACTGCTATTGTTATGAAAGTAACAAAGTGGACTCAAGCCACTTATGCACAAACAACAGCAACAAAATTAAAAGTTCAACAAGATCTTATTGCTGCTAAGGCAACGCAAGCAAAAATGACAGCCGAGTTAGAATTGGCTCGTGTTGAGATGCGCTCTTTGCAAGCACAACTTCAATTAGCTCAGACAGAAGCACAGCGCAGTAGCATTAGAATGCGGATGAAAGCGCAGTCATCAATTATTGTGTCGGCAACAAATGCAGAAACATTAGCGATACAACGATTGAATGCAGCACAAAGAGCCAGTTCAACATTAGGACGTGGATTTGGAGGGGCACTCGCTTTTCTTGGTGGGCCATTAGGGATCGCAACGGGTCTCTTGACTGCAGGTGCAATGGCCTATTATGAGTGGCAACAGCAAGCTGAGCAATCAAGACAAAAGGCTCTTGAGTATGCAGAATCATTAGATGTTGCGACAGAGTCATTGAAAAAATTAAGTGACGCAGAACGCCAAGCGTCAATCGGAAAATTATCTGATAGTTTTGATGCACAAGTTGAAAAAATAGAAGAACTAAAGAAAAAACAAGAGGACTTAAAAAAATCATCGGATTTTGGAGGCGCCAATAAAGGGATATCTTTTTATTATACTGGAGATTATGAGGCGTTTTCAGCGGAGGTGGTGAAAGCTAGAAAAGATGAAATTCAGGTGACTGCTGATCTTGAAGAAAAAAATAGAGGATTAGAAGTTATACGTAAAAAAATGGCGTTATTGCTTGATGCTGAAGTTCAAAAAAACGGGATGGTCTCTAATGCCTATGCGCTTTATGCGAGTCGTATTTATGATGCATCTGTTAGATCTGATGAATTAATCAGTAAACTTCATCTACAAGGTTCTGCTTTTGATAATTTAGCGCAATCTATTCGCTCAGCTACTCAAGAACAACAACAGTTTTCAGCGAATTCTTTAATTATAGTATCCGCTGATGCCCAAAAATCAATAGACGCTTCTCTCCGTGCGATTGAAAAAGCCAAGGCCACTGGCGAAGCATTAGCTAAGCTTAATGCAGAAGATGTTCTTGCCAGCAGAAAAGTAACGCCTGATATGCAAGGTTATGATAAAGCGTTACAGGCTGAAATTGATGCGCAACTTGCATTACAATCTAAAAAAATCAAGCCGCCCAAAACGCCAAAATCAAGCATTGATTATGCAAAGCAGTACACAAAGCTCCTTTCTGAATTACAGGAAAAACAAGCCTCATTAATTGCAGATGGACAGAGTATTCAACTGTATGGCACCACATCTTCATTTAATGAATATAATTCTGCACTTGCTGATATCAAAAAGAATAAAGAAAAGTTCGATGCAATATTAAAGATAGATCCAAAAGCAATCGAAACTATTAAAGAGAAAGCTAAAGCCATTGATGATATGGCTCGTGCTAATTCTGTTGCGCAATTTGCTTATGATCGCGGTAAAGAAGTTGAGCAAATGCAGTTTGAAACCTCTCTAATAGGAAAATCAAGGGCGGAACAGGAACGATTAAATGCCTTGAGGCAGGTTGATTTGCTTTATCAACAAGCAAAAGTTGATTTAGGAGATAAAGAACTCGCAAACTTACAGCGCAATGTCGAACTTACAAAGCAAAAAATTGATGCCGAATTACAAAAAAGGGAGTTAATGAAATTAGATCCAGTCGAAGGGCTAAATCAGGGACTTTCAGATTTTAGTGATTCTGCTACCAATGTGATGGAAAACGTTAAAAACGTAACTGCCAATGCTCTGAATAATATGTCTGATTCTTTAGCTGATTTTGTTTTAACAGGTAAAGGTAGTTTTAAAGACTTTGCTAATGCTGTGATATCTGACATTACTCGGATGGTGATGAAGATGTTAGTTTTCAAAGCGATTGAAGCAGGAACCAGTTTTTTTATGGGGGGCGCTTCTGGTGGTGGTGATGCTGGTGGAGGACCAGGAGGACTTTTTGCGTATGGTGGATATACAGGACACGGTGGAAAATTTGAGCCTAAAGGCGTTGTTCACGGTGGTGAGTTTGTCTTTACTAAAGAAGCAACAGCTAAATTGGGTGTTGGTAATTTGTACCGATTGATGCATTCAGCACAAGGTTACGCTTCTGGTGGTTTTGTTGGCTCATTGGCTGGAAAGGTGCCATCAACACCAGTCACAACATCATCTTCATCAGGAGTTAATATCACAGTGATAAATCAAATTACAGTGACAGGTAATGGTGATGCTGTACTTGCGCAAGCAATGAAAGAAGCAGCAGAACAAGGATCCGAAGCTGGTGCACAAAAAGCAAGGGCGATTATATTGCAAGATTTTCAGAGTAATGGAACTGCACGTAGAACATTAGGAGTGTAGATGAACATTTTAGCATGGCCAGAAGATGTATGCCCTATTAATGAAGATTGGCAATTACTCAGTAATAGTAAAACGTTCACCTCTCCGTTTAATGGCAGTAGTCAAACAGTTCGTTTCCCGGGAAGCCGTTGGCGCTGTGAGTTAACGTTTAGTAATTTAAGCGAAGAAAAATCACGTAAACTTGAGGCTCTTGTTGCTGCACTTGATGGTATGTCAGGAAGAGTGAGAATATCGAGCTGGATCAGAAAAGGGAAAGAAGGGTACGGAACTCCTAAAGTTGCTTTAGCCGGTCAGTCCGGGGTCTCTTTACAAACATCAGGCTGGAAGCGAAATATGCGCGTTTTACAGCAGGGTGACCGCCTCACGATTGGGAATGAGTTGAAAATGGTAGTAGCCGATGTTGTTAGCGATAACGAAGGGCGAGCTGTTATTTCAATTTCTCCCATGCTCAGAACTCCACCTGCATTGAACGAAGAGGTGATCATCAAAGCCCCTTTTGGGATTTTTCGATTATCAGATAATGAGCAAGGGAAGTTTCAACACCGCCGACTAGGATACTCTAATGTTACCCTTTCATTTGAGGAGGTACTGTATTAATGCAATATCATCCATTTTCTGACGGTATGGTAAAAGCAATCAATGAGGGTGCTTATATCGTACTTGCCGCTCGACTAAACCTAAAATCAGGAGTCACTTGTGCGCATACTGGCGTTGGTCAACTGGTGATTGCAGGAGAAACTTATTTAGGTGTTGGAAGTCTTGGTGAAATTAGCCAACTTAATGAAAACAAGACAACAAGCCCACCCCAATTGCAACTTAAACTAGCTGGTTTTGACAAGTCACTTGTCGGCATGGTGATGAATGAGCAAAGCCGAGGGAGAGAAGTTAGATTAATGATGGTAGCCATTGGCGAAGATGGTAAGCCACTAATCGCGGAAATATTGTTTGTCGGGCAGATCTCATCAATTAGTGTCGTTTCTGGTGAAGAGAATGCTGTTTGTGTTAATGTTTCTAATCGATTTGAACGATGGTCAATCGGTTTACCTGATAGGTTCACTGATGAATCATGGTCATCTCGAAGACAAGGTGATCGTATCTTTCGCTATGTGGCTCAAATGGCTGAGCGGGCTATTTATTGGGGTAGCAAAAAAGACGCGCCTGCATTCATTTATAAATAATATTTACTTTATTAATTAGGACAAGACATGGATCCATTCTTTATTGTGTATATCATTCTTTTAATAATTTCCATTGTATTTTGGTTTTTCTTAAATAGAGCTAGTGTTAGAGCCGATAGAGTTGTGGAATTATTAGAAGCAATTGATAAAAGGAACCGCAGGCAAGTTGAATTACTAACGTCATTATTAGAGTCATCTTCAATTAAACTTAGTAATGAAGAAAAAGAAAAATTGGTCATTGATTACTTTCGTGAAGCACAAGTTATCGGAGATAATATTATTTCAAGTGATGGTAAGTTAAATGAATCAATGATTATTAAATTTGCTAAATATGGTAATAAATATATTGAAAGACAAAAATCACAAGGTGATGAAATTAGTGAGGCTATTGATTTATTTACCATGTTGAAAAATGAAAAATTCTCATTATTACCACCTAAAAACAAGAAGATAGCTAACGAATTATTTAAGAAAAATATAAATTTTTAATAGTATTCTATTTTTCTTACAAACCCACTTCGGTGGGTTTTTTGTTTTCTAAGAGGTCTTAATGAAACAACCAAACTGGACACTCCAGTTACCAGAAATCATAAGGGCGGCGATGGGGCGCCCTTTTTCATGGGGTGAATTTGACTGTTGTATTTTTGCCTCTGAATGTATTTACGCACAATGTGGTTTCTCTCCAATAAAACTCTTTCTTGGGCAATACAAAACCAAAGCAGAAGCCTTCAACCTTATCAAATCTAAATTTGGATCACTTGATAAAGCGGTTTCCCACTACTTTAAATCTATTTCTGTTGATTCTGTACAGCGAGGGGATCTTGTCATGTTCAAGGGTGATGACGGGGACAGCATGGCCGTAGTATGGGCGGGTAATTATTGGGGAGTTACTTCTATTGGTGTTAGACCCGTGCAAATTAACCCTATCAAAGCGTGGAGAGTAGAATAATGGGTGGTAATGGTGGATTAATTACAAAAGTGGTTGGCGCTGGGTTGATGATCGCAGGGTTATTCAATGGGGGGATCACCGCACCACTAGGCATCGCGTTAATGTCGGCAGGTATTGCAGTTCAAGTTGCTGGCTCTTTAATATTCAAACCGAAAATTCCCTCAATGGACTATCGTGACACTAGCGAACGCAAGCAAATGTTACGCTCTCCTTCTGCGTCAGAAACCGTCATTGTTGGGAAAACCGTTGCTTCTGGATTACTTTTCTTTGCTGAAGAAGAACCAGGAGAACAAGAGGAAAATGAAAAAATCACACTGGCGCTTGCTTTGGCTGGGCATCCTATCGATAGGGTGGGAAAAATTTGGCTTGGTGATGATCTCATTGAGACTTTTGGTGACAAGGCTTCGTGGGAATTACATAACGATAGAAAAGATGCTGATCCCTTTATGCTAAAAAACTGCCCATCATGGAAAGAGGATATGATTGGGCGAGGTATGGCTTGGTTACGTGTGACACTCACATTTGACCAAGAAAAATTCCCTTATGGTTTACCCAATGTGAAATGTGAAATTTGGGGTAAAGAACTCTTCGATCCGCGTACAGGGGAAACACAATGGTCGAATAATGGCGCTCTAGTTATTCTTGATTATTATAGAGATTATTTAAAGGTTCCTGATAGCGATATTGATTTTGAAAGTTTTAAACAATCTGCGGATTTATGCGATGAAAATGTAAGTAATGCTGAAAATGGCTCGGAGCACCGATACACGTTAAATGGTGCTTATGATCTAAATGAAAGCCCATCTAGCGTATTGGAAGCAATGCATAAATGTATTAATGCGGAGCCTACATTCACGGCAGGAAAACACGGTATTCAAGTTGGTGCCTATTATGGACCAGCATTGAAAACTATTACAGAATCACAACTCATTGATACTGTAACTTGCACCCCTGAAACGGGGCTGAAAGATGCTACTAATGCGGTGTATGGTACTTTTATTGACGCTGAGCAACTCTATACCAAGACAGATTTTACGCCTGTTATTGTCAATGAATGGATAGAAGAGGATGGTTTAGAAATCAGGGAAAACGTTGATTACCGCTTTGTTACCAGTCCTTATCAAGCACAGCGATTAGCTCGACAATACTTGCGCAAAAAGAAAGCCGGTAGACGTGTTCAACTAACAATGAATTTAGATGGTTATGCGTATCGCCCTGGTGAGGTTGTTTTATTAGATTTACCTTCTTTAAATATTAGTGGTCTTGAGTTTCGTATTGCTGAATGGACCTTCCATGCTTTAGAAGGTGTCTCTCTGACATTAGAAGAAGATGGTGCTTATCTATATGAGGATGTGATTGGTAAACCTTTTGTTAGACCTCCATTCACCAAACTACCCACCGGTGGCGTTGCAGCACCTATTAATCTGGTCTTTGTTCCACTTTCTGTCACAGACATTGTTCAGGGATATATCTCATGGCAGAACGTGGCATCTGATATTCGCTATAACACTGTTAATATTCTCCAGAATGGCAAGGTTATACAGTCTATTCAGGTACCGGGTGAGCGTGTTGATGTTAACGGTTTAACGAGAGGCACTTATCGTGTCGAAGTGAGAGCCATTAATGTCGCTGGTGCAATGTCAGCACCTGCTATTAGTGATTTTGCTATTCAGGCACCGCCAGCACCGATAGGTGTTGAAATAACACCAGGTATGTTCAGTTTAACGGCATCACCTAAACAGGGCGATAGTGCTGTCTTTGGTTATACATTTGAGTTTTGGTTTAGTGAAGAAAAACTCGCTAATCTCTCTGAAAATGAAGTGATCAACAAAGCAAACAAAGTTGGTCAAGGAAACTTCTGGACGCAGGAGAATTTAAAAGCTGGCCACACGTATTATTTCTATATCCGAACGATCAATAGTTATGGCAAATCCGTATTTGTAGAAGCTTCAGGTATTCCAGTTTCATTGCCAGACGACATATTTGATGATTTAGATAACACAGTTAGAGAAACGGAGGCGTTTAAAGAACTTGGTAAAAAGCTTGATTGGAACGCTGAGACATCACTCATTCTTAGTAACGCTGACTCTCAACTATCACGCAGTTTGTTGGTGAAACACGGTCAATCTCAAGCTGGAATCAAAGAGCTATGGCAAGTTCGCGCCACGGATAACGAAGCATGGGCGCAAACTGTTACTCAGCTCTACTCATCAATTGATAATGCAGAAAATACATTTAACTCTGAAATTAAAGAAGTTAAAACAACGATTTCTGATTTAGATAAAGCGTTCGGACAGACATCAACGGAGATCCGCACAGAGTTAAAAACAACTAATGATGCAACAAATAAACGCATTGATGGTACCAACCAAGATTTAGCCAACACTAATCAGAAGTTAGGAAACACAGATAAAGAAGTTGGACGTATTCGTGCTGATGTTGCAACAAATAAAGAAGCGATATCTGAAACGAATAAAGCCATGGCTAAATCCGAAGAACAGGTACAAGCGCAATTCGGTAAACAGCAGGGCATGATTAATCAAAAAATGCAGGCTGAATTTAGTCAATCAGGCGACGGTGTTGTCACTCATTCAATCAATATTACGATTGTTCATAATAACGTGAAATACAATGCAGCAGGACAAGTAATTAGTGCTCAGGTTAAGAATGGAAAACTGGAATCATTCTTTGGTTACAACGCGAATAACTTTGCTTGGTATAACCCTGCAAATGGCAAGATGGAATTATTCATGTATGCCAAGAATGGGCAGATGTTTATTCGAGATTTATTTATTGAAGACGCAACAATTACAAGTGCAAAAATTGCTGATGTATTGCAATCAACTAATTTTAGTCATGATAAAAAAATAGGTTATCAATTAAACATGCGCACCGGGGAGGAAATTAAATATGGGAATAACTCTCAGGGTTATTGGATTGAAACTAACGTATTAAAACGCCTGTTTGATAAAAATGGAACCATGCGGATCAGAATGGGGATGTGGTAATGGGAGTAGGATTAGAAATTTATGATGAAAAGGGTCGGTTAGTGATTGGAACTGACCAAATAATTCCTCGTTACCTTGGTTATTATGAAATTCCTGTTGCTAAAAATGGCTCGTTAACTATTCCCGAAATTGAGTATGGCGGCGAGATACTTTGTGAGTTTTATCTTCGGTATCGGTTTAAGGGTGGTGGCGGTATTTGGCTTATTGCTAAACCTAATGAGCTATCAAATTGGTCTGTGGCGGGAGCAACGTTGACGTGGTTTATTGATTACAATGTAAATCAATGGGACAGCGGAGGTGGGCAAGGATTTGAGGGGTTTTCTCAACATTTGATTGTGTGGGCGGTGTAATGATAGGCGCTGAAATAAAGCTTGATGATAATAAGACGTTTCAACTTAGAGATGATGTACAAACCATGTGCTTGAAACAATTTATACCCAAAGGGGGCAATAAGCCTGACGATTGGTATAAACATCCCGTCGTTTATGGTCTGGATGGTTCTTATATCCTTGCCCCGATACAGGAGGTTGTTGTTCCATTAAGCGGAGTTGGTTTTGAAATTTATGATGAAAACGGAAAGATAATGTTTTCATCGCTGGCTAAGTTTGTTTCTTTCGGGGGGAAATTTGATGTTAATAGAAGCACGGCTCCAAATGGGTATTATCAACTTAATGGAAGAAAAGGGAATCGTTATGGCTATATTGTTTTCAGAGAACTGAATTACATACATTATAGAAACGTCAAGGCTTATATAGACCCTATTACTTATGATGAGGTTTGGTACGGTGATATCTATTTTGAAGGCTACCAAGTAAAAAATGATATGGATGGGCTAAGGTTTGAGTATACATATGAATTCTTGGCACCTTTTGATGGTTATGTTGATAAGCCACCTGACAGAGAAGGTTCTGGAATGGAAATTTCTGGCGTTATGGTTGATATTTCAATGTTTTCTTAGTTTACCTCTGCATCGTTTTTAATATATTCATTTATAGGAAATAAAAATATGATATACACAACAGGCACTGTTAACACAGTGTCAGGGTCTGCTATTGTCCGCGGAACTGGCACTAAATTTAAAAATAATAATCCAGCCATTAATGTCGGAATGACTATTTTAATTAAATCAGGAAACACGAATATTCCGTATATGATTAAATCCGTTAATTCCGACACTGAATTGGTATTAGCACACCCTGCATTAGCCACAGCAACGAACACCACATTCTCAATTCATATTACTGAGCCAGATAATAATAGCGATGCAGCAAGAACCATGGTTGCAATAAATGCGTACACGCAATATTTCCTCGACTCAATGAATACGTGGATGACTCAGACTGGGCAGACAAAAATTGAAATGCCGAATGGTGAAGTTATTACGTTAGATAGTATTAAGAAGATGCAAGATGAGATTAAGAACAGAGCTGATTTAGTTAGTAAAAACGTTCAGCGCTTTGAGGGGCAGTTATCATCAAAAGGGGGTATTTTCTCTTTGAACCCAAGTAACGCTAAAACGTACTTCGGGTTATTAACACCGAATGATACTGATAATTTTGGCTTTTACAGTAGTTATGATGGTTCTGGGACAACAATAAGACTGCCTAAAAATGGCGGAACAATGATGCTGGTTGGTGATTACGGGTTAGGTGCAAACGCACCTTATGTGACTAATGATTTTGTTAAAGATACCCTTAGAGGAACAGGATTTTTTTCGCAGGGGGCCAATGTTGGTAGTAATTATTTTGGTGGGTATGGCTCTGGTTTTTCAATTAAATATGACAATAACATATCATTTAAACTTTTTATCATGGGAGATGGTTCTGTAATTGCTGAATGTTTAAATGCTGGGAATCAACGCCGTAATATTCTATGGGGAACAAGAAATACAACCGTAGATAGCAACGGCTTTATCAAAAAGGCCTCCCCAGTAATCAACATCAATCCTAACGGCACATTCACAACTAATGACGAATCCGAAGGCGCTACGGTTACTCGAGTAGCTCAAGGTGAATATCTTATCGAAGGTGTACTCAGTTTTAACGCTGATGCAGGATGGGGCGGTGTTGATGGCGGTATTGAAATTCCACTCGATGTAAATAAACAACCACTAATATGGGTTAACTCTAAAGTTAACAAAGACGGTTCTATTCTCGTTAAAACGTATCATCGCACTCACCCTAACGCACCTGAGTTTGCCAATAATAAAATTGATGGTTTTAACGATGGCGACCCAATTGATATTCCTGATGGTCGCTTTATTTCTGTTCGTGTACAGATGCCAGAAGGCTCAATCTATAACGTGAGAATGCGTGAGATGGAAGAAGCGCAGAAAGTGGAAGAGGAGCGCAGACAAAAAGAAGAAGAAAAGCAGGATACTAATTGTAAATCGAGTTTTATCAAAATAATAACTTAGTAGTAGCTGCAGTTGAGTGATATGATAGCATCTTGATTTTTGGAGAGTATATAGTGGAAAAGTTAGTCAAATACAATAAATATTTAATGAAAAACATAAAGTCACTAGATGCTAACTTTTTCCCCAATTTAGTTGATCTTGATTCAATAGATAAAATTCTGCGTTCTATTTTACCATTAGAAGAAATGAGAGAGGCCGGTTGTTTTTTTACAGGAGAAGATTTATCAGTTAAAGCAATAGGTTCTTTCTGTGAATCGATATCTTCACAATCTATTATATTAGATCCTACTTGTGGAGCTGGTAATCTCCTAATTGCTTGTTCACGAAAACTAAAAATTGAGGTCACACTTTCAAAAACATTAAAATCATGGGGGAATATACTAAGAGGTTATGATTTGTATGCTGCATTTGTTACAACTGCAAAGCTAAGAATAATTATTGAAGCTCTGAGTAGAGGTGCACATAGTGATTGTAATATTGATGAGGCTCTAGATTTACTGCCATTTATTCAGACTAGAGATGCAATGACGGTAACAGCCAAAGATGTAGAAAAAGTAACTCATGTAATAATGAATCCACCATTCAATAGTTGGTTATCACCTGGAATTAACTACTGGAAGCAAGGAAAAGTAAATTCTGCTGGCATTATTTTTGATCACTATATTAGAATTTTACCTAACCATTGTAATATTAGTGCGATATTACCTGATGTTTTAAGGAGCGGTAGCAGATATTATCATTTTAGAGATTTTATATCTTCAGAAGTGAAGGCTAAATGTGAAATATATGGGCGATTTAATTCACAAACAGATGTGGATGTTTTTATTTTGTCAGGTATAAAAACTAAAAGTAATTTAGAAAAAATAGAATGGGTTGTTGATTTAGGTAATTACACCCCTCTGTCTAAATTTTTTGATGTTTGCATTGGCCCTTTAGTTGCTTATAGAGATCCTCAGGAAGGTAATGAGTACCCTTATTTTCATGCTAAAAATAGCCTTGCATGGGCTGAAATTTCTATAGCGACGGAATACCGTAAGTTTGTAGGAAAAACTATTATTCCACCATTTATTTTAATTAAAAGGACATCCAGCCCATCGGATAAATTTAGAGCCTCAGCTACATTGATAAATTTATCAGGCCCTATCGCAGTAGAAAATCACATGATTGTTTTAGTTCCTAAGACAGGGAAGCTAAGCGATTGTAGAAAACTAATAAAAATACTTAAGTCAAAACAGACAAATGACTTTTTAAATTCAAGAGCAAGAATGAGGCACCTTACTGTAAGTATAGTAAAAGATATCCCCATTGATTAAACTAAATTAGTTACTACAGTCTTTTAAATATTCCTTGTTCGAGGCTGCATTTTTTATGGTTCTATTAACTATCTCCAACATTTCTATAATTTCTTCTTTTATATTATCATAGGCGTTAGTAATATCTTGAGGATTAAGTCGCTCACCATGAGCAATACAGTTTCTATTATTTAATAATACTTGATCTATAAAATTACTTTTTAGTTCAAGATCATTAAATTTTAAACCTAATTGTTCCATTATATTTCTAAAAACGTCTGATTTTAAATTAGAATTTGTTTTGACAATATGTTTTTCATTAATGTTAAAGTTACAATTTAATCCAAATGAAATATATTCATAAATTTCTTTTTGAGATGAATATTCTTTTATAGAAAATCCTTCTTCAAATTTACTTCTTAAGCTAATATGTTTGAAATTATCTTTCATCTCAATATATTTAGGTGATATCGAATTCAAGTACGTGAGATATATTTCAGATGCATTTTTGACATGACCCTCCCAATGAGAGTACATCAATGCTATTGCAGCTCTCATTAAAGTTATTTTTGCACTCTTTCTAGAAGATGAAACTTGCCCAACTATTGTACTTATTTCATGCTTTCTCCATGCTAGATCTTGATCTAATGCATCATCTAGTTCATATAAACTTCTAATCTTCACTGAATTAATTCCTTTCCTAGATTAATCATTGCGACCATTCTATCTAGTGGGCGGGTGTTTTTTTCTAAGATATTGATAAAATTAGGATGTGAGGATATTTGTGTACTGGTAGATACTATTTTTTCTATTAGCTCTGATTCAATATAACTAGGATTATTTTCTATATAAAACGAAACAGCTGTAGATAAAGCTTCATAAACTGGAATTGATATGGGTCCTTCTAACCGTTTTTTTTCTGGGTTGTATTTTTTGAAGGCATTATCTTCAAGAGATTTATTTAATAAGCAAAATGTTTTATCAAAAATTGACTTTTCATGCTGATAATCAATAACAGTGGCTTTCTTCGAAAAAATACGATTCAGTTCAGCATCCAAGTATGGACCTACATCTGAATGTAGTTTACGTAATGATTCACTATAATGTCTTTGAATTATAAAACGTAAAGCTAATTCTTGATTATATCTTTCTTGTTCTAATCTATTAGAAATAGGAGTCGTTGTATAGAAGTCTTCGTTTTTAGATATTTCTTGTAACCACTCAAATGCATCTGAATTTATCATAAGTAGCATACAATTACGGACTTCTTGATCTGATAACTTTGATCCGCCAGTATTTAATCTTTGAAATAATTCGAACTTGGTATCATCTTGGCTTTCGCGTTTAATTATTTTTATATCAATTTTTTCTCGTTTAAAAACTCGCTTAATATCAAGATCTAATTCATTACTTTTATCATCAGGTTTATTCCATGCCTTTCCTGATAGTGAAGGTAAATATTTTGTAGATAATAGTTCTAATGCTGGTAATTTATCTCCATTTTCATCCTTCAATTCCCCCATGAAGGAAAATATAGTCGATAATCTTTGTAATCCATCTACTACATCCCATACACCATCCTGTCTCTGAGATACAAAAATAGATGGTAATGGAATACCTAACAATATAGACTCAATTAACTTACTTTTTTGTTCAGGTGTCCATCTATAAACCCGTTGGAATTCAGGATGAATTTCAAGTTCTTCGTCAATATATAAGTTTACAAGCTCTCCTATTGACATAGGGTATGAATCTGCATGAACTTGTAGCCTAGCGTCGTTTATTTCATCAATCAAAGACATTTTATATACCTTAAATAGTAAGCTATCACATATTTTTATAATCTTAACAAATGATACTGAATATATACATATTATATAAGGATCTTTTTAAGGCCAACTCATGGTTATCAAAACCAATAAAAGTATTATGGTAATCAATTGGTTATAAAAATGCATAATCACTGTCTTTTAAGTATGTTAAGAGTGAATATACCTTAATAAACAAATAGTTAGTGATGGTGGGTTTATATAATGCTACGCCACATGGGTTGGACAGAAGCCGCTGACTTAATCATTAAAGGTATGGAAGGCGCGATTGCCGCTAAGACAGTCACTTATGATTTCGAGCGTCAGTTAGAAGGCGCTAAACTGCTGAAATGTAGTGAGTTTGGTGACGCGATTATCAAACATATGTAATATAATTAGCGTTGCGAATTGATTACGGGAACTTAAGGGTTCCCGTTTTTGTTACAGGGTTTTTTATGAGTACGTGTAACGTCTTGATGCGCATTTTTGTATTAAAAGTAGCCTAATGTAGCAAAACCAAACAAACAATGAATAAAACGTAAGTGTTAAAATCAACCCATTAAAAGAGGCGATAAGGTTTTATTTACGGCAAAATGAAAAAGAAAGAAAATAATCTGCAAACCGCATGACAAACGTGGCGAAAATTATCATTTGCAGATTATCTGATGAATTAAAATAAGGTTAGAAATAAGCTTAACACGCGATGGTTATCCATTCTTTGCCACGAACATCATTATAACGGTCGGTTTGTGCTCGAGTGGCATGTCCTAATAAAGCTTGCATATCAATACCCTGTTTTCGATATAGACGTTCTGATAATGAACGTTGCTCATGAAAGGAAGCTGGCATTCCTTCACCTCAATCAATATTAGTTTTATTTCTTGCTTTGGTGAAATTCGTTGTCATCGTATTTGCGGTGACAGGGCCTCCTCGTTGCCCTTGTGATGTACTCCGAAAATAGTGAATTAAATAGTGGCTCACCACGCGATCACGACAGCGGTCAACGATTTCTTTAAGTGAAACATTGATGGCCTGATTGCGTAAAGAAAGGGGAATGGCCACTTTAGCGCCCGTTTTTCCTTGAACAACATGCAAGTGGTCATCCCAAATATCTTGAAAACGCATTCGAGAGATATCACTAATACGTTGACCTGTTAGCTGATGGTTTCCAAGTCGATGAATTGATCTTAATTACCGATTACCTAACAGCAAAATGGCTCAACGATAATAAAATGCAGGATTATTTAAGACCTAAAACCCTGTTCCATAAAAACAATTGTGCAGAGTATCTTGATAAAGCGAAAAAATGGCAATTAAAAGGACGACCGGCTTATCAAAATGGGCGGTGCTTAAAGGAGGGCGAGATCCCTATTGAAATCGATTGTGCTGAAAGAGATAACACATTTAGTCTGTTATTTAGTTCAGCATGGAAGCCTAAAACAGCCCTTCAGATCCTCGCGAAAAAAATCGCCTTACAACGTGGTTTAGGGCGAATGCATATTCATAATGCTAAAGCGCTTTGGAAAGAAATTTGGTATCAGTCCGCACAGTTAATTGCGCGTTCAACACACCACAATAGTATTGGATAAAGGTATTTGCGACATGAGAGATATACAGCAAGTATTAGAACGATGGGGTGCTTGGGCATCTGATGTACAAAGTGGTGTGGATTATTCTCATATTGCTGCGGGTTTTAAAGGGATATTACCTTATCAATCATCATCTCGTATAAGTTGTTGCGATGATGATGGATTGATCATTGATTCTGCTATCGCTCGCCTAAAACAACTGAGAAAAGAAGAAGAGGTGAATGCACTTATATTACATTATATTTATCAGCATCCTAAAAGAAGTATTGCGAGGCGTTGGAAAATAAGTGAAAGCCGAGTTCGCCAAATTATACAAGTTGCAGAGGGTTTTGTTGAAGGAGGGCTGGCAATGTTAGAAATACGTTTAGAGATGGATCATGAAGTTTATTGTTATAAGAAAATAAATTAAATAAAAAGTATTAACGCGCTACGCAAATTAGCTGTTAATCTAATAAAAACAAAGATATTTACCTAGCTTATATTTTACTTAAAACAGTAACATTAAATAATGAAATATCAAATGCTATTTTAATTAATGTTTATATAACCTAATCTTGTTAAATAATGCTTAATTTTTAAGGTTTGAATTTTTATGATATAAACTTACGTCTTCATTTTAAATATTAGAGTTATTATGATCCCTAAAAGACTAAAAATGGCAAGAGCAAGAGTTGAATTAACTCAAGAGGAGTTGGGGATTTTAGCTGGGATAGATGAGGAGTCAGCTAAAATTAGAGTTTGTCAATATGAGTCAGGCACACATCGTCCTAATTTTGAAACTATTTGTAGGTTTGCCAAAATATTGAAAGTACCAGAAAATTATTTTTACACTTTAAATGATGAATTTGCAGAAGAGCTAATTTTTATTTATAATGAAAAATATAATTTACTATAAAATTCGTTTTAAAAAAGTGCTATACACGTTTTTTTACTTTATGATATAAAATAAATTAATTACTAAAATAAAAATACTATTTTTAAAGAAATTACTATTGTTTTAATGATTGGGAGGTGGGATAGAATAGATAAAGTAAATATCATATTAATTTAAAAATTATTGGTTATAGTTATGGTTCATCTTAGATTAAGATATGCCCGTAAAATGGCAAAATTAACTCAAGCAAGATTAGGTATACTGGCAGGAATAAATATAGATCATGCGCGTTCAAGAGTCTGTCAGTATGAATTAGGGGTTCATAGACCAACTTTTGAAATGGTATGTAAGTTTGCCAAAATACTTAATTTGCCTGAATGTTATTTTTATACTGTTAATGATAATCTGGCAGAAAATATCATTGAATTATATTATAATAAATATTGCTAATGATGAATTTATTCTTTATTTTTATCGTTAAATTTTTGTTCTCTTGTTTTACGGATGATTTGATTTCCGTTTTCATCAAAATATCTTTCAGGCCATATTGTTGAAGGCAGTAAATTAAGTTTTTGAGCTATAATTTGTTCACCTTTAGGCCATGGTCGGGACAACGCATTAGCTAGAGTAGAGGAGCTTAAACCGGCACCTCTGGAAATCTCTGCTAACTGTTTATAGGATGAAGAGTTACACCTTTAGATATATTATTTATTTAAAATAAAGGTGTGAAATATCATGATAAAACAGAGTGATATGACTATTCAGGCATATGATATATTAGAAATGATATCACAAAGTACGTGTAAGAATATAATAGAAATCATAAGTGAATCTAAACTTAGTTATGAAAGTTGCGAATTTTACTCACTCAATTAGAAATGGCAGAATTAATTTTAAAACAAGATGATTTTTATAAGCGAACAAGTAAAAGAATTGATTAAATACTTTATATTATAATAAAAGGTATCAGTTTGTATTTTTCTTGCATAAAAGATGAATTTATACTTGATAAACCGTAGATAAAGATAAGATTGAATAATTATTTTATAAATAGAAATTCAAGATAAAGCTTTTCGATTAATTGACGATATATATAATGACTTATCTTAAATGAGAGATTAAATTTGTGAAAAAAATCTTATTATTATCACTACTGTTTAGTTCTTCTGTTTTTGCACAAAATGTCGATGTAGGGCAAGTATGTAAAGCTTCTGCGGCAACCATGTTTGGTCGAGATCATAAGATTATGCAATTAGAGACTATTGAAAACGGTATTGCTTATGTTCATTACATTCGTTCAGTTGATAACAGTCGCTGGGCTATAAAATGCAAGCTAAACGGTGAAAAGGTAATTTGGGCATCAAATAATGCTGATAGTATTGGTCGATGGAGGAATGATCCTCTAGATAGCGTTGTGAAATATTCTGTAAATGGCGGGAACATCACGATTTCTGAAATTTATAGTGATGGTTCTAAAACGGAAAAAACATATCCAATAAAAGAGCTATAAATTACCACCGGTTTTTGCACTCTTTTATATTAAATATAAATACAAGTCAGAAGTTTGATAATTTCTGGCTTTTTTGTTGCCTCAATAAAGGATATAGATGCAATTATATAATAATGACGCATTGATTGTGCTAAAAGTGTTACCAGAGAATTGTATTGATTTGATAGTGACAGACCCCCTTATTTTCGGGTTAAATCTTGTGCATGGGATAATCAGTGGGCAAATGAAGCTGAATACTTAGCGTGGCTAGATGACGTATTAACTGAGTTTTGGCGAGTATTGAAACCGAATGGAAGCTTGTATTTATTTTGTGGCTCTAAGCTTGCCTCTGATACTGAATTATTAGTAAAAGGGCGATTTAATATGTTAAGTCATATTATTTGGGCTAAACCTTCAGGCCCTTGGCGACGCCAGAATAAAGAAAGTCTGCGTACGTTTTTTCCTTCGACAGAACGAATATTGTTTGCGGAACATTATCAAAGGCCAGTACAAGCAAAAGGGGCTGAGTTTGTTATAAAGTGTCGTGAACTCAAGCAACGAGTATTTAAACCTCTTATGGATTATTTTATCGATGCACGATCAGCATTACAGGTTAGTGTTAAACAAATAAATAAAGTTACAGGGAAGAAAATGGCTAATCACTGGTTTGGTCGCAGTCAGTGGCAATTACCATTAAAGGATGATTATCAAAAGTTACAAATATTATTTTCACAACGAGCTACGCATATTGATCAGTTATCACCGTTATCACGTACCTATGATGATTTGCTGTCAGAACATAAAATTTCTCAGATACGTTATCAAGTATTGGTTGAAGAATACGGATTATTAAAGCGTCCTAATCAAGGTTTAATTTCAAAAGGGTGTTCTACATTTGATTCTATTGGTAATAAATATCAATATGGTCATGAAGATGAAATTTTAGTTTATGAATTCTCATCAAACCTTTCAATGCATCAAAATGTAAGCTTTCAACCTATAGATATACGTAAGACAATCGATAAAGCATCCCCATTATTATCTCAATCATTAGTCTCTAATGAGTTATTAACATGTGAATTTTTCTTTTATAGAACATCAGGTAATAGTGGATTGGAGTTATATTACAAAATAAAATTAACGGATGCTTCAATAGTAAATATTAGTTGTTTCTATCCTAATTCTATAACACATAATGAAGTTCAACCCGAAGAGTCATTATCAATACGGTTTAAGTCAATAACATGGGAACATGTAACCGCAGGAACAAGTTCTTATAGTATTTGGGATGAAAGGATATTTTAATGTTTTTTAGTTTTGAAGAAAAATTTGAAAGATATGCTAATGATATTAAAAGGTTATCCGAAGTATCCGCAAGATACCTACTTACAGATGATTACTGTAAACAAGGATATAGAAGTGAAATAGCAGAAGTTGTAAGGTTAATTCGAGCTGATTTTTATCGTGCTATATATAATCATAGAGAAAGACATAATCGAGCTAACAGTTTTAGAGATAAAGCAAAAGCGTCATTGGGAGTTGGTTATTTGCCAGAAATAATGCAGTATCTCGATGAAATAGAAACTGAGTATGAAACTGAAATGTCTGCTTATTCTCAATTAAGAAAACGGAGCAAAGAGGTTTATGAACTAACTAAAACTTTTTCTGGATCGGGATGGTATTTTTACCTTAAAGGTAGCCAAACTATTATAGGAGGAGGAATACAAAGTGCTTTTGGATATTTAACATTTAAGATTGGTCGTAAAATTAGAAATAATGAAATGAAAGGTGCAGGGATTATTGGCTTATCACTTGGTGGAGGTAAGTTTTTTGACGGTGTATCAGATATAGTGTATGAATTTACTGATGGCGATATTAATTTTGGTGGGGATCCCGTTAAAGAGAGAATTCAGAAAGGATTTGAATTTTTGGGTTTGAATGAGAGTCATGGTGAGATAGGCTATGATGTTATTGATATGACTGTTAGCGTATATAATGGATTCGCTGCTTTTGCTAAATATGACTCACCTAATCGTATTATTCATTTACCTGTCACTGTGGGTGGAAGAACTTATAGAGCAACACATTTTGATAGATTATTTACCAGTAAAGGTACTCGCTTATTTCGTTGGAGTTCATTAGATTTTAAGCGAAAATTTAGCGTTCATAGCAATCCTATATTACTCACTACCTTAGGCTATAATATGGGGAAATTTATTCTAATATTAAAAAAATATAATAACGAAGATTTATCTAATTAAAACACTCATTAAGTTAGATTAATGTCCTAATTAAAATTAGATCATTTTTTCATTATATAGGTCATTATTGCAATTCTCTTTACTCTAAAGAATAAAATTAGTGATATTTTATTATTAATACAATCATAGATAGTAATAACTAAACTCATGGCGAAGTAAATAAAAACTAAAACTAAGAATGAATAGAATAGATGAGGTGTGGTTCCTAATGTGATTATACAAATGAAAACTATAGTAAGTGAAATAAATAATCCTTCAAATAAGATACGATCAAAGATAAATGTGTCAAAAAACCATTTATTGAAACTATCTTCTTTATTGGTTTGGTTATTATAAGTTTGATTTATTTTTTTTACATCCTTGTCCGATAAGTTTTTAATTATTTTATCTATATCGAATCTTTTCATTATATTTTATCTCTAAGTTTTATTTTTCTAATGATAACATAATTAAATATTAAATTGAATTCTAAGATTTAATTATATTCATGAAATGATACTTTTTAATAAAAAGGATCTTAAGTGAAATTAAAACGGAAAGCAATTGTATTAAGTAGCACCAGTGCTGTTACTATAGCCTTAACTATTATTAGTTATTTAGAAGGAATAAAATACAAATCCTATTATGATATTGCGGGTGTTCTGATGGTTTGCTACGGCCATACTGGCAATGACATCATTCAGAATGGGCTATACATACAGCAAGAATGTGATGCTTTATTACAAAAAGATTTTATTAAAATACAACGACAAGTCGATGCTTTAGTTAAAGTATCTCTCGATAATCACACTAAAGCCTCTTTATATTCTTTTGCTTATAATGTTGGAATAACCTCATTTTCACATTCTACTTTACTCAATAAATTAAACGCAGGTGATCAATATGGCGCTTGTGAAGAAATGAAACGCTGGGTTTATGCTGGTGGAAAAGTATGGAAGGGCTTAATTAATAGCCGTGAAATGGAATCTGCTTTATGCCATGGAAATCTTTAATTATTATTTTGTGCTTTATTATTACTCTTTTTCTTATTGTTATCTTCAGTTTTTATCTTTCCATTGATCCTTCTTGTTCCAATGATAAGGCGAGTTTAATTAAACGTTGTCAACGCGCTATTTCTCATCATAGGTATTAATCAATAATGAATTGGAAATTTCATATCGCGACTATGGCGATAGTTATTATTGCGGGTGGTTATATGGTGATAAATGAACAATCAAAAAAACTCAATGGATTAAACGATGCTAATAAGGAGCTAGCCAGTCGTTTAAAAAAACTAGTGAATATAAATCATGATTATCAAAAACGGGTAATTCTATTAAATTAGCTCGATATTAAACACACTAAGGAGTTAGTTAATGCGAAAAAGGAAATTGATGGGTTGCGTATTTTGGCTGAGCGTAATCCTAAGCGGGTGTATATCAGAGCCGAGTGCTCCTCCCGTATCACCAAAAATTCTTCCTCCAGCATGGATGATGCAACCCCCACCAGACCCACTGACACCGCTCTCCGAAATTATTGGTTACTTAGAGAGCATATTGATGTCACCTCTGGCTTATTTAATTTGACCGTTGCACCGAAACAAGGCGATAGTGCTGTCTTTGGTTATACCTTTGAATTTTGGTTTAGTGAGGAAAGGCGTGATTGCCGCTAAGACCGTAACCTATGATTTCGAATGTCAGTTAGAAGGCTCTAACCTACTGAAATATAGCGAGTTTGGTGACGCAATTATAAAATACATGTAATTGTTTATTTGATAAATAGTTAACGGGAGCTTATTAGTTCCCGTTTATTTTTTGTATTATAAAATTCTTCCTCAAAACATCCCAAAAACTGCTCAATTAAACAGTAATAATTTGCCATCCTTTGCTTCTATCGTCGTGGTATTTATCTGTTTGAATTTGGTTTTTATGCGCAGAAATATCCATTGCTGCCAGATTAACGATAAGAATGACAGTTATCATCATTATGAATTAACAACCACATGGCATAAAGACGGTGTGATACGGACTTGTTGGTACCATGATAATCATATCATCGAGCATGGTATGGGAGGCATGGGAATGAAAGCTCATAACTTATTCACTATTCCATTATGTCAGCAACATCATGATGAGTACTTGTTTGTTATCCCATCAAGTAATGATGTATTTATGGTTCTTGCTGAAAATTTATTTTCTTTACTATCGAAGGCCTTGTAACAACCAATATCTTTTATGAGATTTAGTGGTTTCTGACTTTTGCTCATTACGATGATATCGAAAGATTTTTGGTATTTTGGAACACCGTAGATAACAACAGTGCTTTCAGTTGATGATTTTACTTCTATAATCAGATTTTCTGCAATATTAGAAGATATAGCAGAAAATGAACTGAGAGCACTTATTATCAGGACTAACTGTTGAAGCTTATTTGTATTATGTCCTGCATATTTTAGATATATTGAAAGGATAATTAATCGGATGATATTTTGATATAAGAATTGCTCTTAACTTTATCATTATAAGTTTTTGTTGCACTGTATCGTTGTCGCT
>DWTR01000021.1:0-56762 GCA_018244935.1 Ardaris minthe | reverse complement strand
CCTTAGGTCGCCAAGAAGCGAAAGGATTAATGATCTCAACGTTTCATACTTTAGGATTAGAAATTATTAAACGTGAATATAAAGCACTAGGTATTAAAGCCAAATTTTCATTGTTTGATGATCAAGACCAATCTGCATTACTTAAAGAATTAACGGCTGATTTATTAGAAGAAGATAAAGATTTGCTTTCTCAGCTAAAGAGCCAAATTTCTAACTGGAAAAATGACATGCTCACGCCAGAGCAAGCAATAGGAATGGCGAGATCGCAACAAGATCATACGTTTGCCGAATGCTTTCGACGTTACGAACAACATCTGCGTAGTTGTAATGTGCTCGACTTTGATGACTTAATTAGTCGGCCAACTATGTTATTGCGCACGAATGAAGAAGTGAGAGAGTGCTGGCAAAGACGTATTCGCTATTTGCTGGTGGATGAATATCAAGATACAAATACAAGCCAATATGAACTGGTCAAATGGTTGGTTGGTGAAAGAGCGCGTTTTACCGTTGTGGGTGATGATGACCAATCTATTTATTCATGGCGTGGCGCTCGACCTCAAAATTTAGTGTTGTTACAAAAAGATTTCCCTCAACTTAATGTGATTAAGCTTGAGCAAAATTATCGCTCTTCTGGACGTATTCTAAAATCAGCGAATATCTTGATTGAAAACAATCCCCATGTTTTTGAAAAACGCTTATTTTCAGAGTTAGGTTATGGTGATGAACTTCGTGTTTTAACGGCAAATAATGAAGAGCATGAAGCTGAACGTGTCGCTGGCGAATTAATTGCGCATCACTTTATTAATAAAACCAATTATAAGGATTATGCGATCCTTTATCGTGGTAATCACCAGTCACGTATTTTTGAAAAGTACTTGATGCAAAATCGCATTCCTTATCGCATTTCGGGTGAAACCTCTTTTTTCTCACGAGAAGAGATAAAAGATATTCTTGCCTATTTACGAGTCATCACTAATCCTGATGATGATGCGGCATTTTTACGTATTGTGAATAAGCCTCGTCGTGAAATCGGCCCTATGACAATTCAAAAGTTAGGTGAGTGGGCAAAAGTTCGAGATAAAAGCTTATACAATGCCTGTTTTGATTTGGGGCTAAGTCAAACATTAACAGGCCGAGGGTTGAATTCATTACAAGCATTCTCACAATGGATGTCGCGTATAGTACAAAAATCAGAACGAGAGCCACTGTTAGCTGTACGTGATTTATTGCATGAAATGGATTATGAAAGTTGGTTATATGAAACCTCAAGTAGCGCAAAAGCCGCTGAAATGAGAATGAAAAATATTAATCAGCTATTTTTATGGATGAGTGAAATGCTTGAAGGTGATGAATTGCATGAACCTATGACGCTTTCTCAAGTAGTTAACCGTTTTACCTTGCGCGATATGATGGAGCGAGGAGAAACAGAAGAAGAGTTAGATCAAGTTCAGTTAATGACATTACATGCCTCTAAAGGTCTTGAATTTCCTCATGTATTTTTAGTGGGAATGGAAGAAGGTATATTGCCACACCAAAGCAGCATTGATGAAGATAATGTAGAAGAAGAAAGACGTCTTGCTTATGTGGGTATTACTCGCGCACAGAAAACACTCACGTTTACGTTATGTAAGGAAAGACGTCAATACGGTGAATTAATCAAACCTGATCCAAGCCGTTTCCTTTATGAATTACCTCAAGATGATTTGAATTGGGATACCAATAAAAAGAAAGTGTTAAGTGCCGAGGAAAAACAAGAGAAAGGGCAAAAAGGTGTCGCAGGATTAAGAGCTATGTTGGCAAGGCATAAACCTGAATAGCATAGAGAGTAGTTGATAAAATTAACCCCTTGGCATATTGATATCCAAGGGGTTTTTATTTTTGTATAAGTAAAAAAATTAACTTATACGAGAGCTATTTTGTTCTTCAATCATTAAAGACCAATGGACATAACTCTGAAGTTGGATCTCTTCTTGGAGATTTTCAGCACGTAACGGATGCCCATTAAGCCATTGATGTGGCAGTGTAATAATGAGTTTCTCATCTTCTGTGCGTAATCGTAATGCAGGAAGTGTATCATCACGGCGACGGCTAGCAAAAATAATGGCTAATCGCAGTAAACGCACTAGTCGATTGGCTTGGGTTATCGGTAGGGCGTTTTGATGATTAAGAGGCGCGAGATCGATGATCCCTGTTTGGTTTTTTAGCAAAGAAGCTAATAAACGTCGTTGCGCAGGTGTATACCCCGGTAAATCAAGATGAGAGATCAAATAGCTTGCATGAGAAGGCGCTTGGCGGAAATCAACACTTAGGCCAATTTCATGTAATGCGCTAGCGCTATTAAGCAACTCTCGGCAACGATTATCTAACTGCCAACTCTTGCTGACTTGGATAAAAAAATGTTCTGCAAGTTGCTGAACTCGGTGTGCTTGCTCAATATCAATCTGAAACCGACGCTGGACATTACGAAGAGTACGTTGGCGAATGTCTTGCTCAATAGGAAGATGCAACATTCCATAGACTAAGCCTTCTCGTAATGCACCACCTGCTAAGATCATATTGTCGATATGTAGTGTTTCAAATATGGCGATTAAGATAGCAAGCCCACTCGGAAACACTAAGGCTCTTTCAAAAGTAAGCCCTTCAATTTCCAATTCTTCCAGCTTTCCACATTCAATGGCTTTGTGTTTGAGTCGCTCAAGCTTAGGTAAGGTGATTAATTCATCCATACCTTGAGCAATCATGATCTCTTGCAATGCTTGTACAGTACCAGAAGCACCCACACACACTTGCCAGCCTTGCTCAATTAATTTACCCGCCACTGGGGCAAGTATCGCTTTGGCTGCGTCTTGTGCTTTCGCAAAATTTTCTTGAGTTAAAGAGCGATCAGTAAAATAGCGCTCTAACCAAGTTACACAGCCCATACTTAAGCTCATTAATTGCGTCGTTTTAGCGCCAGTACCTGTCACTAGCTCTGTGCTGCCACCGCCAATATCGACGACTAAACGTTGCTCTGCACCACCAGTGGTATGTGCGACGCCACGATAGATAAGGCGTGCTTCTTCCTCACCACTAATAACATGAACAGTATTGCTCAATATTTCAGACGCTTTTGCGACAAAAATATCTGCATTTTTAGCAATACGTAATGTGGCTGTTGCAACGACTCTGATTTGTTCAGCCGGAATATCACGTAGATATTCAGAAAAAAGTCGTAAACATTGCCAACCGCGTTCCATTGCCTGCTCTGACAATTCATTTTCACTGTTTAGGCCAGCAGCAAGTCGAACTTTACGTTTCACGCGGGAAAGGACTTGTATAGACCCCGCGATTTCGCGAACGACTAACATATGAAAACTGTTAGAACCTAAATCAATAGCAGCATAAAGTGATGAGGATTTCAGCATAATTTATGGATGACTCGGGCGTTTATTTCGGTTGTTACGTTGAGTATTATTTCCTCTATTATTTCGCACCGGCGCATTATTGCGACGAGGCTGACCTTGGCGAGGACGGTGACGGCGTTTAGGCTCTGGAAGATCAGCTAATAACGCATCACTATTATATTTACTCACAGGAATAGTATGTTGAATATAAGTCTCAATTGCAGGTAAATTCAGTGCATATTCTTCACATGCAAGGCTGATTGAATTACCACTATTTCCAGCGCGCCCGGTTCTACCAATACGGTGAACATAATCTTCACAATCATCAGGTAAATCATAGTTAAAAACATGCGTTACTGATGGAATATGAAGACCTCTAGCGGCAACGTCAGTGGCAACCAGAATATCAATATTACCTTGGGTAAAATCTTCTAAAATGCGTAGACGTTTTTTCTGAGGAACATCACCTGTTAATAAACCAACACGGTGTCCATCTGCAGCAAGGTGCGCCCAAATATCGTCACAACGATGTTTTGTATTGGCAAAAATAATACAACGATCTGGCCATTCTTCTTCAATTAATGTTTGAAGAAGACGCATTTTCTCTTCATTTGAAGGATAAAAGAGTTCTTCTTTTATGCTAAAACCTGTTTTTTGTTCAGGTTCAACTTCAACATATTCAGGATTATTCATCTGCTCAAAAGCCAGTTCTCTGACGCGGTAAGAAAGCGTTGCAGAGAACAGCATATTCATACGCTCAGCCGCAACTGGCATACGACGGAAAATCCAACGAATATCTTTAATAAAGCCGAGATCGTACATTCTGTCAGCTTCATCAAGTACCACAACTTGGATTGCGCTAAGGTTGATATGGCCTTGTTTAACGTAGTCAATTAAACGACCTGTTGTGCCAATAACAATATCGACACCATTACTTAATACTTTGAGTTGTTCGTCATAGCCATCGCCGCCGTAGGCGAGACCCATTTTAATCCCTGTACTTTGCGCAAGCTCTTTAGCATCAGAATAAATCTGTACGGCTAATTCGCGTGTTGGCGCCATAATAAGAGCACGAGGTTGATTGGTTTCATGCCCTTCTTTAGCAGGGTGTGTTAAAAGATAATGAAACGTTGAGGTTAAAAACGCCAACGTTTTGCCTGTTCCTGTTTGGGCTTGCCCGGCAATGTCTTGACCTTTCACAGTGATAGGTAACGTCAATGCCTGAATTTGTGTACAATTAGAGAACCCTTTTTTCTCAAGGGCTTCTATCACTTTTGGATGCAAGGCGAAGTCGGAAAACTTC
Organism: Ardaris minthe; assembly: GCA_018244935.1. Lineage (NCBI taxonomy): Eukaryota > Metazoa > Arthropoda > Insecta > Lepidoptera > Hesperiidae > Ardaris > Ardaris minthe. The sequence goes on along the minus strand of DWTR01000021.1, from coordinate 52,076 downwards.
TTTTCTGTCAAATATGTTTTGCTCATAATGTAATAGAATATCAGTTATGGGTTGCATTACAAAAGTTTATCCGCTGAAATGCAGACAGACTTCTGTTATTTAATGTTACACTGGTACGGTCAATATTATTCTTTGGAGTAGAACAATGAGCGATAAAATCCTTCACTTATCTGACAGCAAATTCGATGCTGATGTATTAAATGCAACCGGCCCTGTGCTCGTTGATTTCTGGGCTGAATGGTGTGGCCCATGTAAAATGATTGCTCCTATTCTAGATGAAGTTGCAACAGAATACGCTGGTAAATTAACAGTTGCTAAGCTAAACATCGATCAAAACCCGCTGACAGCACCAAAATACGGTATTCGCGGTATTCCTACACTGATTTTATTCAAAAACGGTGTAGCTGCTGCGACTAAAGTAGGCGCATTATCAAAAACTCAACTGAAAGAGTTTTTAGACGAAAATATCTAATTTGATTTAGATATCAAAAATAAAAGTAGGACGTTTAGACCTTGTCAGTATTTCTGTTATTGACAGCTAGACGTCCGCTTCGAAGCATGATAAGTTAGCGCCACTTACTTACATAATATATCGGATCTACTTGTCAATATGATTAGACACGATTAAATAAGTCTGAGATATTGAATATCAAGCGTGCAAAGTAATAGAATTGAATAACATAATATGATATTTAATCTAATATGATATTTAATATAAGTAATCTGAATTCATCTAACCAGTCAAGTTGCCTTAGAATAATCTATAGTATTCAAGGAATATAAATTTTTCCAAAATATGTTCCGAACCCATAAGTTGAAAGTACACTCATGCATCACAAAAATGAATGTCACTTCTCTGGGATAAAGCAGACTGGTCTAATAGTATTAACACTCTCTAACATTATCATTTTAGTTATACCCTTATGTTAGAAAGTTATAATCTGTAATTTTACACATGACGAAACTGACAGCAATTCGCTGTTATACTATTCACGTTCATAGTTCGAGAGTTACCCCGAGTTATTAAGAACCCACCATTATGAATCTTACCGAATTAAAAAATACGCCGGTATCAGAACTGATAGCACTTGGCGAAAACATGGGGCTAGAGAATCTGGCTCGAATGAGAAAACAAGACATTATTTTCTCTATCTTGAAGCAACACGCGAAAAGTGGAGAAGATATTTTCGGTGACGGTGTGCTGGAAATATTGCAGGATGGCTTCGGCTTCCTACGTTCCGCAGACAGTTCCTACCTTGCTGGTCCCGATGATATCTACGTTTCTCCAAGTCAAATTCGCCGTTTTAACCTTCGCACTGGTGACACCATCGCAGGGAAAATTCGTCCTCCTAAAGAAGGTGAACGTTATTTTGCCCTCCTAAAAGTTAATGAAGTTAACTTTGATAAACCAGAAAATGCCCGCAGTAAAATCCTCTTTGAAAACTTAACACCTTTACATGCTAATAATCGTTTACGCATGGAACGTGGTAATGGCTCAACAGAAGACTTAACTGCGCGTGTTCTTGACTTAGCGGCACCAATTGGCCGTGGTCAACGTGGTCTTATCGTTGCTCCACCAAAAGCAGGTAAAACCATGTTGCTGCAAAACATTGCAGCAAATATTGCTCATAACTACCCAGATTGCGTATTAATGGTACTTCTGATTGATGAACGTCCAGAAGAAGTGACAGAAATGCAACGCTTAGTAAAAGGGGAAGTTATTGCTTCAACCTTTGACGAGCCAGCTTCTCGCCACGTACAAGTTGCAGAAATGGTGATTGAAAAAGCGAAGCGTTTAGTTGAGCATAAAAAAGACGTTATCATCCTGTTAGATTCCATCACACGTTTAGCGCGTGCTTATAACACCGTTGTTCCTTCATCAGGTAAAGTGTTAACAGGTGGTGTGGATGCAAACGCATTACATCGTCCTAAACGTTTCTTCGGTGCGGCTCGTAATGTTGAAGAAGGTGGTAGCTTGACTATCATTGCAACTGCGTTAGTCGATACGGGTTCTAAGATGGATGAAGTTATCTACGAAGAATTTAAAGGTACAGGTAATATGGAATTACACCTGTCTCGTAAAATTGCTGAAAAACGTGTTTTCCCTGCGATTGATTACAATCGTTCTGGTACACGTAAAGAAGAGTTACTGACGTCTCAAGATGAGCTACAAAAAATGTGGATCTTGCGTAAAATTATTCATCCAATGGGTGAAATTGACGCAATGGAATTCCTCATTAATAAGTTAGCAATGACTAAGACAAATGAAGAATTCTTCGACTTTATGAAACGTTCATAAAGTGTATTAACAAAGTGAGTAAGCTGAGAATTAGAATATAAAATATTAAAATAGTGTGCTCTGTTACAGAATAAGTAATATCACCTCAATTTATATGCTGTTAAGCTCATTTACTTTGTAAGAATGAAGATATGATGAAAACGCCACAATAGTTGTGGCGTTTTTTGTTTTTTATGGATGTAATTTAATTTTAGATTGCAATATTTTAGCGAGATGTTGGTATATATATTGCATGTTTTAGTAATTGATAAAAATAGCGATGGCATCAATGAAAATAGTTAAGGAAAACTTATAATTGATGAAGGGTGGTGGGTTTTGAATAAACTCGTCGTGGTGAAGCTGGAAAAAAGAATAAAAACACATGGAAGCGTAAAATAACCAGCTATATTTATTATAGAGAACAGGTACTGTGGATATACTAAAAATGAGCACAAGCGTTTTTTATGTGTTCTTATTTTCTTTCGCTTTTTTATTCTTGGCTCGTAAAATTGCAAAGAAAATTGGACTCGTGGATAAACCGAATTATCGTAAAAAACATCATGGATTGATCCCCTTAGTTGGCGGAATATCAGTCTATTTTGGTATTGTTTTCGCATTTTATATTTCAGATATCTATATTCCTCATAAGGAATTGTATCTGGCATGTGCGGGGCTTCTTGTTTTTATCGGCGCTTTAGATGATCGCTTCGATATTAGTGTAAAAATTAGAGCTACAATCCAAGCTTTTGTTGGGATCGTGATGATGGTGGGTGCAGGGTTAAAACTTGACTCATTGGGTCATGCTTTTGGTCCTTGGGAAATGCATTTAGGGCCTTTTGGCTATATTGTTACACTTTTCGCTGTTTGGGCAGCAATCAATGCCTTTAATATGGTTGATGGTATTGATGGGTTATTAGGTGGTCTTTCTTGTGTCTCTTTTGGCGCGCTTGGTATCTTATTATATCAAAGTGGCAATTCAGCTCTTGCATTCTGGTGCTTCTCATTTATCGCGGCAATTTTACCTTATATCCTTTTAAACTTAGGGGTCTGTGGTAAAAAATTTAAAGTCTTTATGGGAGATGCGGGAAGTACACTGATTGGATTTACCATTATTTGGTTATTGGTCGCATCAACACAAGCTCAGCCTCGTCCTGTTAAAGCGGTAACCGCATTATGGATAATTGCTATTCCTCTTATGGATATGGTGGCAATTATGTACCGTCGTTTACGTAAAGGCATGAGTCCATTCTCTCCAGACCGTCAACATATTCACCATTTGATCATGCGTGCAGGTTTTACCTCCCGCCAAGCTTTCATTCTGATTACACTGTCAGCCGCGTTATTAGCAGCGATTGGTATTATCGGCCAAAACCTATCATTTGTACCTGAATGGTTTATGTTGGCATTATTCTTGCTTGCATTTGTTATGTATGGTTATTGTATTAAACGCGCGTGGCGAGTCGCTCGTTTTATTAAACGACATAAGCGTCGCTTACGTAGAGCAACACAACAGCATTAATATAAGCAGAGGTTTTTTAACGTGATGAACTCGGAAAATAACGCCTCCCGACAGGGTGAACAGCCAGATAATGAACTCGATATTCGAGGTCTTTTTTGTGCACTTTGGTCAGGAAAAAGCTGGATTATAGGGTTCGCTCTGCTTTTTGCAGTGATTGCACTCGGTGCATCTTATTTGATGCAACCTAAATGGAGTGCAATTGCAATGACAGAGAAACCAACGATTAATAACTTAGGCAGTTATTATTCGCAATCTCAGTTTTTGCGCAATCTTGATACACAGATTAATCCAGCAGCACAAACCTCATCTTTAACTATTTCAGATGAAGCCTATCAAGAGTTTATTACTCAAATCGCGGCGTTTGATACACGTCGTGAGTTTTGGTTGCAAACGGATTATTTCAAACAGCGCAAAGAAAGTGATGAACAGGCTAATGCTGCGTTATTGGATGAGTTAATTAACAATATTCAATTTACGCCTGCCGATGAGAAAAAATTAGTTAATGATCAACTAAAACTGATTGCGGAAACATCCAAAGAAGCAAGCCAATTATTAAATGAGTATATTGCTTTTGCTAATAAAAGAGCATCTACCCATCTTAATGATGAAGTCATAACGGCTTGGGCAACTAGAACTCAATCAATGAAAGCGCTAGTTAAACGTCAAGAAATGGCGGCTCAATCTGCATATCAACGCCAAATTAACTTATTAGAGCAATCAATCAAAGTAGCTGAGAAACAAGGTATTTCTCAAAAGCAAACCTCGATTGCGATTGATGAGTTACCAGATTCTAAACTGTTTCTGTTAGGTGTTCCTCTGTTGCAATCACAGTTAGAAACTTTAGTCGCAACAGGTGCTGATTTTGATAGTGATTACGATCAAAATACGGCAATGTTAGCGACCCTTGCTGTGGGCGCAAAATTACAAGATAACTTCCAAACTTACCGTTTTCTACGTACCCCTGAAGATCCTGTGAAACGTGATAGTCCTCGTCGTGCCTTTATGATGGTACTTTGGGGCGCTATTGGCGTTTTAGCGGGTGCAGGTGTTGCATTAGTAAGACGCAGTTCATTAAAAAAATAATAATAATTAAATTTTGTCATTGATGACAATAACGAGACATCAGGTGTTTCGGCACCTGATGTATTGAGAATAAGGGCATATTGCTTTCCCAAAAATAAGCAATATAACAATGAAAAAAAGAGAGCCACTGTGAAAGTGTTGACTGTTTTTGGCACACGCCCTGAAGCGATAAAAATGGCACCTTTAGTGCACGCTTTAGCAAATGATGATTCGTTTGAAGCGAAGGTATGTGTTACGGCCCAACATCGAGAAATGCTTGATCAGGTATTAAATCTTTTTGAGATCAAACCAGATTACGATCTCAATATTATGAAACCAGGACAAGATTTAACGGATATTACCTGTCGTATTTTAGAAGGGTTAAAACCGGTATTAGCGTCATTTCAACCTGATGTTGTTTTGGTACATGGTGATACAACAACGACTATGGCAGCAAGTTTAGCCGCATTTTATCAACGAATTCCTGTTGGTCATGTGGAAGCTGGGCTGCGTACTGGCAATCTTTACTCCCCTTGGCCTGAAGAGGCAAACCGTACTATTGCAGGTCATCTTGCAATGTATCATTTCGCACCAACAGAAACTGCAAAATTAAATTTGGTACGAGAAGCGGTTGCGGATAAAAATATTTTTGTCACGGGAAATACGGTAATTGATGCGTTGTTTTGGGTAAGTGACAGAGTGATGGGCAATCAAACACTCTTAAACGAGCTTGCTGTAAACTACCCATTTATTCAGCCTGATAAGAAAATGATCTTGGTAACAGGACATCGTCGAGAAAGCTTTGGTGGTGGTTTTGAACGTATCTGCCAAGCTTTAGCTGAAATTGCATTAGCACACCCTGATGTAGAAGTTGTTTATCCTGTTCACTTAAATCCTAATGTGAGTGAGCCTGTTCAACGGATCCTTCATGGTATTGATAATATTAAGCTAATACAGCCACAAGATTATCTCCCATTCGTTTATTTAATGAACCATGCTTACCTTATTTTGACCGACTCTGGTGGAATTCAAGAAGAAGCCCCTTCATTAGGTAAGCCTGTTCTTGTAATGCGAGACACAACAGAACGCCCAGAAGCTGTTGAAGCGGGTTCTGTTCGTTTAGTCGGAACAGATACTAAACGTATTGTTAGCGAAGTAACCTCTTTATTGACAGACGAAAACGCGTATCACCAAATGAGTAAGGCAACAAATCCTTATGGTGATGGTCATGCCTGCCAACGTATTCTTGAAGCATTGAAAAAAAATCAGGTGACATTATGAGTTTTGAAACTATTTCTGTTATCGGCCTCGGCTACATTGGTTTACCTACAGCGGCAGCTTTTGCCTCTCGTAAAAAAAGCGTCATCGGTGTTGATGTTAATCAGCATGCAGTTGATACGATTAATAAAGGTCAAATTCACATTGTTGAGCCTGATCTTGATAAAGTCGTTAAACAAGCAGTTGAAGAAGGTCATTTAAAAGCCTATACCACGCCACAGCCAGCAGATGCTTACCTTATTGCTGTACCTACACCATTTAAAGGTGAGCATGAGCCTGATTTGGCTTATGTTGAAGCAGCAGCCCGCTCTATCGCACCTGTACTGAAGAAAGGTGATCTTATTATTCTAGAATCAACCTCACCAGTTGGCTCTACTGAAAAAATGGCAGAGTGGTTAGCAGAAGCTCGCCCAGACTTAACATTCCCTCATCAACAAGGTGAAGATGCTGATATCGATGTTGCTTACTGCCCTGAACGCGTATTACCGGGTCAAGTGATGATTGAACTTATCCGCAATGACCGTGTTGTAGGCGGTATGAACCGTAAATCCTCAGAGCGTGCAAGTGAGCTATACAAAATTTTCCTTGAAGGTGAATGTGTTATCACTAATGCACGTACCGCGGAAATGTGTAAGCTGACTGAAAATAGTTTCCGTGATGTTAATATTGCGTTTGCTAATGAGTTATCACTGATCTGCGCTGACCAAGATATTAATGTGTGGGAGCTAATTAGCTTGGCGAATCGCCATCCTCGCGTCAATATCTTACAACCAGGCCCAGGCGTTGGCGGACACTGTATCGCTGTTGACCCTTGGTTTATCGTGTCACAAAACCCAAAACAATCCCGTTTAATTCACACTGCGCGTTTAGTCAATGATGGCAAACCTGTGTGGGTTATCGATCAAGTGAAAGCCGCTGTTGCAGATTGCCTTACTGAAACAGGTAAACGAGCAAACGAAATTAAGATTGCCTGCTTTGGTTTAGCCTTTAAGCCGAATATTGATGACTTACGTGAAAGTCCAGCAATGAATATCACCAAACAAGTCGCTGATTGGCACAGTGGTACGACATTAGCTGTGGAGCCGAATATTCATGAGCTACCAACAAAACTGAAAGGGATCACAGAGTTAGTATCAACAGAACAAGCACTGAAAGACGCTGATATTGTCTTAATGTTAGTTGATCACCAACAATTTAAGGCGATCCCTGGTAGTAAAGTGACTCAAAAATGGATTGTTGATACTAAAGGAGTATGGCGTTGAAACGCATTCTAGTTACAGGTGGAGCCGGTTTTATCGGCTCTGCTGTTGTTCGACATATTATTGAAAACACCAATGACAGCGTTGTTGTGGTGGATAAACTGACTTATGCCGGTAATTTAGAGTCATTAGCAACAGTGGCAGACAGTGAACGCTATGCCTTTGAGCAAGTCGATATCTGTGATAGAGCGGAGCTTGATCGCTTATTTGCTCAATATCAGCCAGATGTTGTTATGCACTTAGCGGCAGAAAGCCATGTTGACCGCTCTATTGATGGTCCAGCTGCATTTATTGAAACCAATATTGTGGGGACTTACACCTTATTGGAAGCCGCTCGCCATTTTTGGCAAGTTTTACCTGAAGAAAAGAAAACGGCATTTCGTTTCCACCATATCTCAACAGATGAAGTGTATGGCGATTTAGAAGGTACAGACGATTTCTTCACTGAAACCACACCTTATGCACCAAGTAGCCCGTATTCTGCGTCTAAAGCATCAAGCGACCATTTAGTTCGCGCTTGGTTACGGACTTATGGTTTACCCACCGTAATAACTAATTGTTCAAATAACTATGGTCCTTATCATTTCCCTGAAAAACTAATCCCATTAATTATCTTAAATGCAATTTCAGGAAAACCATTACCTGTTTATGGTAAAGGTGAACAGATCCGTGATTGGCTCTATGTTGAAGATCATGCTCGTGCACTCTATTTAGTCGCAACAACGGCAACACCGGGTAAAACCTACAATATTGGCGGTCATAATGAGCGTCGTAATATTGATGTTGTTAAAACGATTTGTGCGCTATTAGAAGAGTTATATCCAGCAAAACCGGAAGGTGTTGCTCAATATGTCGATCTCATCACTTATGTGAAAGACAGACCTGGTCATGACCTGCGCTATGCGATTGATGCGGCAAAAATTGAAGCTGAATTAGGCTGGAAACCAGAAGAGACATTTGAATCTGGCATTCGTAAAACGGTTTTGTGGTATTTAAATAACGAAACTTGGTGGAAACGTGTGCTCGATGGCTCTTATGCCGGTGAACGTTTAGGGCTTGGGAACTGATTAAGTAAAGAAGGATAAATGATGAAAGGTATTATTTTAGCGGGTGGCTCTGGCACACGACTGCATCCGATAACCAAAGGGGTATCGAAGCAGTTATTGCCTATCTATGATAAGCCCATGATCTATTATCCGCTTTCAGTTCTGATGCTTGCTGGTATTCGAGATATTTTGATCATCACAACACCCGATGATATGACCTCATTTCAGCGCTTATTAGGTGATGGTTCTGCATTTGGCATTCGTCTTCAATATAAAATTCAGCCATCTCCTGATGGCTTAGCCCAAGCTTTTATTTTGGGCGAGGAATTTATTGGTGATGACCATTGCTGTTTAGTTTTAGGCGATAATATCTATTTTGGTCAAGGATTTAGTCCAAAACTGAAACAAGTTGCACAACGCGAACGTGGTGCAACTGTGTTTGGTTATCAAGTGATGGATCCTGAGCGATTTGGTGTCGTTGAATTTGACGATGATTTTAAAGTGTTATCGATTGAAGAAAAACCAGAGCAACCTAAATCTAATTGGGCGGTAACAGGGCTTTATTTCTACGATAACCGAGTGGTTGATTTTGCCAAACGCGTCAAACCTTCGATTCGTGGTGAATTAGAAATTACGTCGATTAATCAGATGTATCTTGAATGTGGGGAGCTTAACGTTGAATTACTGGGACGTGGTTTTGCGTGGTTAGATACCGGCACTCACGATAGTTTAATTGAAGCCAGTACCTTTGTTCAAACTGTTGAAAAACGCCAAGGATTTAAAGTGGCGTGTCTTGAAGAGATTGCTTGGCGCAATGGTTGGCTCAGTGATGACCAAGTAAGAGAAAGCGCAAAATCACTGTCTAAAACAGGTTATGGCCGCTATCTATTGGATTTATTACATGTCCGTCCTCGCCAATATTAATTATCTTGAGTGGGAAAGCGAGTATTTCTCCCTCAAAACAGGGCGTCTTGAGTTTGATACGCAAGCGCCCGCGTTAACAGACGAACAGCTTGATACTTTTGATGTGGTTCAAGCTAAAGTCGCATCTCATGAGCTTTCGCTCATCGATAAACTCAGTCAATTAGGTTTTCAATTTGCGGAAGGTGAAATTGATTTTAAACTTTCAATTGGCACAGAAAATGCTTGTAAGAAAGCGACGGAATACTGTTTTAGAAAAGCCAATGAAGATGATATCGACTTATTGATGGCAACGGCCTCAGAAGTTTTTGTACAAAGTCGTTTTAGGGCGCCTTGGTATCAAGAAGGCGATAGTAGTCGTTTCTATGCATTATGGGCTAAAAAAGCGGTGTTAGGCTCGTTCGATGATATCTGCTTACTGACTTATGATGCGGAAAATAATGTAAGTGGTTTCGTTACTTTACGCCAGCTATCTGAAAATGAAGCAAGAGTGGGATTACTTGCAGTAATGCCCAACAGAATAGGACAAGGCATTGGTAAACAACTGATGTCGGCCGCGAAGTTTTGGTGTCAACAACAAGGTGTTTCGACCTTATATGTTGCAACACAGATCAGCAATATTGCAGCTTCGCGTTTATACACACACAGTGGAGGCTTAATAGAGAGCACCACTTATTGGTTATACAGGGGATAATATGATTCCGTTTAATAAACCACCGGTTGTCGGCACAGAATTAGAATATATGAAACAGGCTATGGAAAGTGGCAAGCTCTGTGGTGATGGCAATTTCACAAAGAAATGTGAAAAGTGGTTAGAAGAACAATTTCATTGTCATAAAACGCTGTTAACGCCTTCTTGTACAGCATCGCTTGAAATGGCTGCTATCTTATTAGACATCAAGCCTGGCGATGAAGTCATCATGCCAAGTTTTACCTTTGTTTCGACCTCTAATGCGTTTGTATTACGTGGCGCAACGATTGTTTTCGTTGATATTCGTCCAGATACTATGAATATTGATGAAACAAAAATAGAAGCAGCAATCACAAATAAAACGCGCGCGATAGTGCCTGTTCATTATGCGGGGGTTGCGTGTGAAATGGACACTATTATGGCGATTGCGAAAAGACATAATCTATTCGTGATTGAAGATGCTGCACAAGGTGTCATGTCAACTTACAAGGGCAAAGCGCTTGGCACGATTGGTCATATTGGTTGCTATAGCTTCCATGAGACTAAAAACTACTCATCAGGTGGTGAGGGTGGTGCAACGTTAATTAACGATCCTGATTTAATCAATCGCGCAGAAGTTATCCGTGAAAAAGGCACTAATCGTAGCCAATTTTTCCGTGGTCAGGTAGATAAATATACTTGGCGTGATATTGGTTCTAGCTACTTAATGTCAGACTTACAAGCCGCTTATCTGTGGGCGCAACTTGAAGAAGCTGAAAAAATTAATGAGCGTCGTTTAGCATTTTGGCAGATTTATTATGATGCATTGACTCCATTAGCGGAAAAAGGCTTATTGGCGCTTCCAATCGTTCCTGAAGGGTTAGAACACAATGCGCATATGTTCTATATCAAACTGAAAGATATCGAGCAACGTACCGCGTTTAATGATTATATGAAAGAGCATGGTGTCTTAACGGTATTCCACTATGTGTCATTACATACCAGCCCCGCAGGTATGGAGTTTGGTCGCTTTGACGGTGAAGATATTTTCACAACACGAGAAAGTGAGCGTTTAGTGCGTTTGCCTATGTTCTACAACATGACAGAAGAAGAGCAGCAGACTGTTATTGGTCATATTCGCGACTTTTTTGCTTAATTATGTCATTAGCCAAAGCATCAATTTGGACAGCCGGATCAACCCTGATAAAAATTGGGGCTGGTCTGCTTGTCGTTAAGTTACTTGCTGTCTCTTTTGGCCCCACAGGGGTCGGGTTAGCGGGTAACTTTCGTCAATTAATCACCGTACTAGGCGTCTTGTCTGGTGCGGGTATTTTTAATGGTGTGACGAAATTAATCGCGCAATATCAAGATGATGGTATTCAACGCAAAAAAGTGTTGGGTACGTCATCATCCATGATTTTGCTGTTCTCCTCATTATTAGCTATTTTATTTCTTCTTTTTTCTGCCCCCATTAGCCAAGTGTTATTTGGTGATGATTATCATCAATATCAGGATATTGTAAGAGCCGTTGCTTTTATTCAAATGGGAATAGCATATAGCAACTATTTTCTTGCCATATTAAAAGGTTATCGTGATGCGGCTGGTAATGCCTTATCGGTGATTGCGGGTAGTATTATTGGTGTTGTTGCTTATTATTTATGCTATTTATTTGCGGGGTATCACGGTGCATTAATTGGACTTGCATTAGTACCTGCACTTATTTTATTTCCTGCTACATTGTTAGTAATAAAGCGTAAACGCTTCGCGTTAAGTGAGCTTAAACCTCATTGGGATAAGGCGATAGCAAGTCATCTTGGTAAGTTTACCATTATGGCAATACTGACATCGATTACATTACCTGTCGCTTATATCATGATGCGTAACTTACTGGCTGAACGCTATAGCTGGGAAGACGTGGGAATTTGGCAAGGGGTGACCAGTATTTCAGATGCTTATTTGCAATTTATTACCGCATCTTTCTCCGTTTATTTATTGCCAACACTCTCCCGACTGACACAAAAGAGTGATATTACCAAAGAGATCGTTAAGTCACTGAAATTTGTATTACCTGTGGTAGCTGCTGCGAGTTTTATGGTGTGGTTATTACGTGATTTTGCGATTTGGTTACTGTTTTCAGATAAATTTGTCGCTATGCGTGATTTATTTGCATGGCAACTTGTCGGTGATGTTTTAAAAGTAGGCGCTTATGTCTTTGGCTATCTTGTCATTGCAAAAGCAGCACTACGTTTTTATATCCTTACAGAAGTAAGCCAGTTTGCCTTATTAACGCTATTTTCGCGTTGGCTTATTCCTGAGCATGGCGCACTGGGTGCAGCTCAAGCCTATATGGCAACGTATATTATTTACTTCCTTCTCTGTAGTTCTGTTTTCGTGATTTATTGCAGGCGCAAATGACAACTTTGATTTACGTACTAGGTTCAGACATTGTGCATCATAACAACACAATGTTACGGTTTTTTAACGACCACCTCGTGACTGAGGCGGGGTTAACGTATAAACCTCGTTTTATCGTTGCCAGTAAAAATACTTCACTGCAAGAAAGCTACCCAGCTTTAGATATTGAGTGTTTAGCTGATAAAAAGCAGGTTGCACAGAGAGTGGTTACATTAGCAAAAGCCGATACTCACCAGCGATTCCTTTTTTTAGGTCAGTTTAATGCGCCTATTTGGTTGGCATTATTGACTGGCAAGATTAAACGTCATCAATTTTGGTGGCATATTTGGGGTGCTGATTTATATCAGGATTCTAAACAACTAAAATTTAGACTCTTTTACCTTCTGCGTAAACTTGCTCAAAAGCGTGTGGGGAGAGTATTCGGTACACGGGGTGATCTGAATTACTTCGCGCAATTTAACGTTAATATTCCAGCGAGTTTGCTCTATTTCCCAACAAGAATGGATCCTGCGCTGACGGTGACAGAAAAAACACCTATTGATGAAAAGCAACTCACCATTATTGTGGGTAATTCAGGGGATAAATCGAATCGTCATATTGAAGCTTTACAGGCGATTGCAGAGCAATATGGAACACGCGCAAAAGTGATTATTCCAATGGGATATCCTGAAAATAATCACGTTTATATTGATGAAGTAGCCCAAGCCGCTAGCCAGTTGCTTCCATATAATCAGGTTGAAATATTACGTGATAAACTGGCATTTGATGATTATCTTACGTTATTGAAAACATGCGATTTAGGCTATTTCATTTTTCATCGTCAACAAGGTATCGGTACACTTTGTTTGCTTATTCAATTTGCGATCCCTTTTGTTATTAGTCGTCAAAACCCATTTTGGCAGGACTTAACTGAGCAAAATGTTCCTGTTTTTTTCTCGGGTGATAAATTAGATGTTGCGCTCATTGAAGAGGCTAAACGTCAATTGCTGATGCTTGACCGCCAAAATATTGCCTTCTTTGCACCTAATTTTACGGATGGCTGGAAAGAGCTAATTGAGATGAGTACAGGAGAGCCGCAATGACATTGGCGGAACTGGGTGGCTTAGCACTCGTTTATTTTATCTCTTTAAGTTTTATTTTATTGCTGACTTATCAAGAGTTTCGTCGGGTTCGTTTTAATTTTAATGTTTTTTTCTCCATGCTCTATTTGCTGACATTTTATTTTGGTTTTCCACTGACGTGTATGTTGGTATTCCAATTTGATGTCGCAGTTGTACCCGTTGATTCATTATTATACGCGTTATTAGCCTCTACCAGCTTCTATGCCATTTATTATGTTACTTATAAGGTTAGGCTGAGAAAACCGGCTAGCGGTCCTTCTAGGTCGTTATTTACCATGAATAGGGTAGAAACTAATCTTACGTGGATCTTATTGGCATTAATTGCGTTTGTGACCGTGGGTATTTTCTTTCTACAAAATGGCTTTTTACTCTTTAAGCTCAAAACGTATAGCCAGATTTTCTCTAGCCAAGTCTCGGGTGTTGCGCTTAAGCGCTTTTTCTATTTCTTTATTCCCGCCATGCTGGTGGTTTATTTCTTAAAACCCACTCAACAACGCTGGATTTTCTTCCTTTGTGCGACGGTGGGTTTTGGGATCTTAACTTACATTATCGTGGGTGGAACCCGCGCTAATATTATCATCGCGTTCGCACTGTTTTTGTTTATCGGTATTGTTCGTGGTTGGATAACCTTGTGGATGCTGGTTGCTGCGGGGGTGATGAGTATCGTTGGAATGTTCTGGTTGGCATTAAAACGCTATGGTCTTGATGTGAGCGGTGCCGAGGCATTCTATACTTTCTTGTACCTTACTCGCGATACGTTCTCTCCTTGGGAAAATCTAGCTTTGTTACTTGATAATTATGACAAGATTGAGTTCCAAGGGCTTGCACCGATAATTCGTGATTTTTATGTCTTTATTCCTTCTTGGGTTTGGCCTGAACGCCCTGATGTTGTGCTGAATTCAGCAAATTACTTTACGTGGGAAGTGCTTAATTACCATGCGGGCCTTGCCATTTCACCGACCTTAATTGGCTCGTTGGTTGTGATGGGCGGCGTTGCCTTTATCCCATTAGGCGCTATCGTAGTCGGGTTAATTATTAAATGGTTTGATTGGCTATACCAGCAGGGGCTAAGTGAGAGCAATCGCTATAAGTCCGCTATCTTACAAGCTTTCTGCTTTGGGGCTATTTTTAATATGATTGTTTTAGCTCGAGAGGGCGTTGACTCGTTCGTCTCTCGTGTTGTGTTCTTCTGTTTAATTTTTGGTTTATGTTTAGTGGCCGCAAAACTGCTTTATTGGTTATTTGAAAGTGCGGGATTAGTGCGTCATTACGTGACTCGCCAACTACAAAGTGAACCTCGTTTAGAGAAAAAGGAAAAGTAATGGGACCCAATTCAATTCCGAAGTATTCAATCCGCGGACATAATATCTGGGGATTTCGCGATATGGCTCATTTTCTGGATTATCTCTATGAAGGAGCACAAATAAAAAGTGGCTCTCTGATTGCCATCAACGCAGAAAAAATTCTTACAGCAGAAACAGACTCAGCACTCAACGAGCTACTCAATGAAGCTGATTATCTTTATGCAGATGGTATTAGTGTGGTGCGAGGTATTCGTCGTAAATATCCTGATGCAAATGTTTCTCGTATTGCCGGTGCCGATTTATGGGAAGCATTAATGGAAAGGGCGGGTAAAGAGGGAACGCCTGTCTTTCTTGTTGGCGGTAAGCCTGAGATCCTTTCTCAAACCGAAGATAAGCTTAAAGCACAGTGGAACGTAAATATTGTGGGTAGCCAGAACGGTTACTTCACACCACAAGATAGAGAGGCGTTATTTGAGCGTATAAAGGCCTCTGGTGCGAAGATAGTGACTATTGCCATGGGATCACCTAAGCAAGAGTTATTTATTCGTGCCTGCCGTGAAATTTATCCTGATGCTTTATACATGGGTGTTGGTGGAACGTATGACGTATTCACAGGCCATGTTAAAAGAGCACCGAAAGCATGGCAAAATCTTGGGCTAGAGTGGTTATATCGTTTGTTATCACAACCAAGCCGAATTAAGCGTCAATTTAAGCTGTTAAAATTCGTTGGGTATTACTATTCCAATAAATTGTAATAGTAAAGTAATAGCAATAGTGCCTTTTTTTATTAGATGAGGCTGATTAAATGATTTATTCATGCTTTTATCTAGCATCTTACTTGTTTAATTATTATACTGATGGGGCGTTTAGCGTGTAAAAACGCTCCATTTATCGACGAAATGCACAAACTATCGTCAAACAAACTTTTTTTTTCAAAAAGCACTAGACAGACAGAGCGTAAATCCGTACTATCCTCTCCCGCAACGGCGTGAAGCGCCCGTAGCTCAGCTGGATAGAGCGCTGCCCTCCGGAGGCAGAGGTCTCAGGTTCGAATCCTGTCGGGCGCGCCATTAAAGCGTGCTAAGAGTTACGGTGAAGAACGTAGTTGTAAGAAATAATAGTTGTAAGAAGTAATAAGATAGCTGTTATGGTGGCTATAGCTCAGTTGGTAGAGCCCTGGATTGTGATTCCAGTTGTCGTGGGTTCGAGTCCCATTAGCCACCCCATCTTATCTTAGTTATTGTTTATGCGAGGGTGGCGGAATTGGTAGACGCGCTAGCTTCAGGTGTTAGTGTTCTAACGGACGTGGGGGTTCAAGTCCCCCCCTTCGCACCAATAAACAAGATAAGAGCAGTGATACAGACGGCGAGTAGCGCAGCCTGGTAGCGCAACTGGTTTGGGACCAGTGGGTCGGAGGTTCGAATCCTCTCTCGCCGACCAATAAGAAAAAGCCTCGATTATATCGAGGCTTTTTCGTATCTACGATTTACCGTTTTTAAAAACGGCTATACCATTTCTACTTCTACTTCTACTTCTACTTCTACTTCTACTTCTACTTCCATTTCTACAAGTCATTATTCTTATCCATGCTTTTTATTTCTTGTTATATGTTCCAGATAAGAAAACCAAAATGATGTTTTTAACAGAAATGCCATCCTTGTCACTTAAGGGTTATTAATAATTTAATTTATTGCCGAATTTTAATCTTCATAAAAAGATGAGTTAAGTACGTAAAATAACTAACTTTATCTATATGAAATATAAGTCTTTTATTTTATTTGTCGGTAAATGCCAACACTCGCTATTTTTAATGTCTCCAATAAGAGACATCTAATCTGTTGATTTCAAATGATTAAATAGTTGGTGTATTTTTCTTGTCGTGAAAAAGAGACGTATAACAGACCCTATATTTTCTTTTCTATTTAGCAATAGCATGGTGAAAGCACAAACCATAGTTTCTTTATCATTGAAAATGAGTAAAGCCAGAAAGGAAAACCAAAATTCAATAAGTTATCTTATGCTTTTTAGCGAGAGGTAATTTTTTAATAAAAAATGAAAAGTTGGCACGCTAAATGCTATATGTATATTGTAGATGCTCATTCCACTCCTTATGACAGCATATGACTTCATAAACCTAGGAATGATGCAGAGCCGATTATTCGGTGCCTACGTCCACGTTAACGATGAACATCATTCATCATCAACAGGACGAAACGTTGAGTGAGGCACCATCCGTCTGTAGACCTGATTGTATATTTATACGCCTGTATAGTTTTATACGGGCGTTTTTTTATCTATCAATCACACCTCCATTTTGTATTCACGGCATTATCACGCTATTATCCAGCGCAAGAGTAGATTGGAGATAGCATCAATATGATAAATAAACAAAAAGCATATCTTGCACAAGAAAAACTCTTTCTTATAGAGAAGTTTGGCCCATTATTGTTTTTTTTGATCCCTCTTATCATGCTTATTATTGGAGGAAAATCGTGGGCTAAATATGTGGCTTTTCTTTGTCAGGGGATCGCACTGATTTATATCGTCGTGTTTTATCAAGCGAGAAAACATTATTTGGCATTTAAGCAAGAAAATGAGAAGGGAATACCCACTCGCTTTTATCGTATCGCTTGGGTGTATGTATTTTTGACTCTATGTGTAGAAGTGGTGTTGTTATTTCAACGTGGCTTTTAAATCACATAAAAAACCCTCAATAAAGAGGGTTTTTAGATCAGTTGATTAAACGATTTACGATCACGTTCTTATCGAATGAGTTTATTTACTTTTTTTAGGCTCTTCAAAAATGACAGAGTCTTTTTTCAGTGTCATTAATAAAGCATCTTTACGCACTTTCGCCGACTCTTCAGATTTTTTCTGTTTATCTAATGCATCAGCAAGCCACGCAAAGTCATGAACATCAGGACGTTGTTTTAACGCATTACGAAAAGCTTCTTCAGCTTTAGCCCATTGTCCTTGTTGCATTGCTATCTGACCTAATGTGCTATTGAGTAATGGCGTTGGCCCATGTTGTTTGATTAATGTATTAAGCACTTTCATAATAACATTGGCATCTGTATTTTTTAAACGAGGCAATAGCAAGATCAAACGCTCATCATATTGGCGTTTAATACCGTCTAAGATGATCGTTTGAGCGGTATCAGGATCGTTGCACTCAATAAGGTGTTCAGCCAAAACAACACGCAATGCATTATCGTGATGGACTTTACGCGGTTGTGCTTTCCACCAATTTTTCAGTCCATCACAGCCATTTTCGGACATCTTCTGTCCCATAATACCGATATAGGCTTTTTGGCGTAATTGTGCTAGTTCATCATCCGAGTGTAATGCAATTTTTTGCATGGAAGGAATGATATCAAGCAGTGCTTGCCAAGCTGCGGTTCGTGTATAAGCGACTTCTGCAAGACGTAATACTTCTGGATGGCGTGGCGCTTGATTTAATAACTCATCAACCCCAGTACGCGCAGCATGATTTTCGTTTTGTGCTAATAAAATACGCACTCGGGTGATATCAACAGGAAGCTGATTGGTATCGGCAAGCTCCGCTGCACGTTCAAGGTGTTGCTGAACTCGGAATTCATCACCACGTTGTTGTGCGGCTTCAGCGGCTAACAGGTAGTTTACAACAGGCTGTTCTGCATAATCTGCATTACGGCTCATGAGTTTTTCTACTTCTTTAAAATCACCTTCCGCTAATTTCATTAATGCCATGCTGGTTTGTTTGCGCGCACGATTACGTTTACGGAAAGAAAACCAACTATATGCTTTAGAGCCTGTACCAATAAAACGGCGATAACTCCAACCAATTAGTAATAATGCTAATTGTAGTAAAACAAACATAATAACAAGGCTGGTTACACTCGTTTCAATATCCCAATCATCAGTTTGTATCAGTACATAACCTTGATGGCCTGCCAATAGTGGGCCAAAAATAATACCTGCAATAAGCACCACAAAAAGGAGCAGTATTTTTAACATAAGCTTATTCTCCTTGTTGTGTTACTGGTGTATCAACAGTTACGCTATCAGCTGCAGCATCTTGTACGCTTTCAGCTCCTACGGCTTGGGCATTTTGGGCTTCAACAGCTTGTGGCTCTGTATACTCATTCTGTGCCAGTAAGTTGCGGATTTGTTTTTCTACACGTTTTTCTAGTAGTGTCTGGCTCTTCAACTCTGATGGCATTGCAAGCGTAATAGGTTGTTTCTCTAATTCAGAAACAGTATCTAAAAATGCGGTTGTACTTGGATCAGAGGTATCAAAATAAGCACGTACCCAAGTAGATACCGCTTCCAGTGATTGCTGATAAGTTTCAGTTTGGTGACGAGGTATGGCTTGAGAAGCAATTAATAAACGTGAGCGGATATTCTCACGTAAATAGATATCTTGATTCGGTGCTAATAAAGGAGCGGCAGCAGTATCACGGCGACGAATGGTAATAAAATCATCCATAAAGCTTTTCCAGCTTTTACTTAGATTCTCTTTCCAATCAGAAAGTGAACCTGAAATGGTTTCATCGTTCTTATCCATTGGGGAGCCATTACGCTCAAGATCAGCTAAACGGAGATTATCAATCTGATTTGCTAACTGGTTTAATTGTAAAATGATGCCATCATTATCAATCTTGGTAAGAGCCGCTAAATTGCTGATATCTTCATTAATCGCGCGACGGATCTCAAGTAAACTCGGATCGTTCATTTCCGCTAAGCTACTATCAGCACCTTTTAGTAGACTCACAGCGGTCACAACATCTTGATCATTCCATAACTTACGACCTGCCATTTTTACCATAAAATCAGCTTGTGCTAATAGCCAACTTTTGACATCTGCACTAGAAATAGCGGCAAAGCGTGTTTGTAGATCTTGAATTTGGCGCTCTGTTGTTTGGCGTTCGTTTTGTAATTTATCGATAGTTTGTTTTTGAGAGCTAAACATACTATCAATATTGTCAAAGCGCTGTTGATACGTATTTTGGAGTTGTTGTAATTGGGTAAGCTCAGATTTGAGCGATTGATTTTCTACACTCAGCTTTGATGCTTGTTGATTGGTGTAATAGTAAAGGCTACCACCAATTGCCAAAATAACAAGGATAGCAACAGCACTTCCAATTAGACCTGAGCGCTTGTTATTAACAGGTTTGACTTCCTGATAGCGGACATTCTCATCAGCTTTGGCTGCATCTTTTGGCAAGTCATTATCATTTGTATTTTTCTGTTCCGTCATATCGGCGTCTCATTTAGGTTCTATATTAATGCATGAAATAAAGCATCATTATTGGCACTTTCAGCAACGGTGACAGTTTTCCACCCTAATGTTTTTGCTATTGTTGCTAATCGTTCACTGACCACAATTAAATGGCAGTTTAACAGCCATGCTTTTTTAGATTCAGCAACCAGATCAAAGAGTTGTTGTAACATTTCACCGCTAGTGACAACAAGCGTATCAACCTGTGCTTTTTCCCATTGAAGCGCAAAGTCTTCAGGAGAATAATGAATAAATAGGCGTTGGTAACATTCGCATTCATCAACAATTGCACCTCGTTGACTCAATGTTGTTGCGAGTAAGTCACGACCACCGTTACCTCTAAGCAGTAATATTTGCTTGTTTTTCACCTGATTAAGTTCAGGAAGGTCAAGAAGATCTTCACTGGTTTCTCCTTGCTCAGGGTAGCAAATTGTAAGACTGCTTACATGTTGGAAATCTTTCGCTGTGCTTTGGCCTATTCCATAATAGGATAGCGTATCTGGCCATGATTGTTGTAATTGATTTAGCTGCCAGTTTGCGTATGACACCGCATTTTTAGAAAGTAAAAATACACAATCACCCGCCCTTAATCCTTTTAGTTTAGCATCTAATAAAGAGAGTTCACGACCTGCGGTGATCTCTATCAAAGGTGCTTGAAAGGCTATTTTCCCCGCCTCAATTAAACGTTGGGTTAATGCCTTTCCTGCAGGGTTGGGGCGAGTAACTAAAATACTCATGCTGGTGTGTTGCCTTGATACACTGCCGTTAAAATAGCTCGTGCACCTTTATCTAAAAGTTCTTCAGCCAATGAGATACCCGCAGTTTCAGCATTTTCTGGAGTAACTAAACGCTCGCCACGTAAAATAGTTTCGCCATCAGGAGAACCGACTAAAGCACGTAACCAAATTTTGTCATCTTGCCAAATGGCATAGCTTCCAATCGGAACTTGGCAACCGCCTTCAAGACGAGTATTCATTGCACGCTCTGCTTTAACGCAAATGGCGGTGCGTGAATGATTGAGAGCATCTAATAGCTGGCGAGTTTGATTGTCATCTAAGCGACATTCAACTCCCACCGCACCTTGCCCAACCGCGGGTAAAGATTGCTCAGCAGATAATGGTGTGCGAATACGTTCGTTAAGACCTAGGCGCTTTAAGCCAGCAACGGCAAGAATAATGGCATCATAATCACCATTATCTAATTTCCCTAAGCGAGTACCGACATTACCCCGTAAATCACGAATAATGAGATCTGGTCGCTGTGCTTTTAATTGGCATTGGCGGCGTAAACTGGATGTGCCTACAATACTACCCGCAGGAAGTTCTGCTAAAGAATCATAATGATTAGAGACAAAGGCATCACGAGGATCTTCACGTTCACAAATAGTCACTAACCCTAAACCTTCAGGGAACTCAATAGGAACATCTTTCATAGAGTGAACGGCAATATCTGCGCGTGATTCAAGTAGAGCAAGTTCTAACTCTTTTACAAATAGCCCTTTGCCACCTACTTTAGCTAAAGGTGTATCTAAAATGATGTCACCTTTAGTGACCATCGGTACTAATTCGACGACTAAACCTGGATGAGCAAGTTGTAGTTGTTCTTTCACATAAAGTGCCTGCCACATAGCAAGAGGGCTTTGGCGGGTAGCAATACGGATGGTACTTTTTGACATAATAGTATTATCTCTTCCGAGCGATTAGCGATATTTTTGTTTAGAAATAAGGCATTGTTTTAACACTTTAAGGCTTCATTTTCCAGTTAAGGCGCTTTGCGTCGTAATAACAATGAAAGAAATGAGGTCATTATCGAAAAAGAAAAAAAGAAAGAGGAAATAAAAAATAAGTAATTTATTAATAGATACTATCGGGTTTAGTTATTTTGAGAATTTTATTCTTTTTATATCTATATAAAAAGTGTGGTTATTTACAAAATTAAAACATTACGTTAATTTTATTAACATTTGATGCGCGAGAAGTGAAATAAATATTATGTTTAATCTGAACGTATTGATAAAACAACTATTATTTTAAATTTACTTACCTTTCTTATTATTTTCTAATATATAAAAACACGATAAATTTTAACAAAGTTATTATTAAATAAAAGAAAGAGAAATAATAAAAATAAAGAAAAGAATTTAGCCTTAAATTAAATAAATAATTAATAAAGATTGAATATTATTTTAAATATTATTATCGCAACATTAAAAATAAAACTCTTATTTTAAGTGTAAAAATAAAAAATAATCAAAAAGAAGAAATAATTCATGATTATCAATCAGTTGTTTTTATTTTTGCTTTTTTATCTGTTTTTTATGTTTTATCAGAATTTATTTTCAGTTTCATCATTAAGTAAACAGGGGTTTTTGTGGGGTAAAGGGAGGATTGAGAAATTTTTTTCATCATTTTTTCTGTAAATAAAATGATTTATCCTTATGATTATAAAGATATTTATTTGATGGCTTTACACGATTAAGCGCTTAAATACCATTTTTAGATCTTGGTGCTATATTTTGAGTTCCTCTTTACGCCTTGCGCTCAAGGTGTTAAATTGATCACGTTTCCGAGATTTTGTTAGTAAAGTTTTATCTATTAATATTACCTAACTCAACCTTGGTCACTTATAAACTCAGATTCTACTATCTTCTTAGTATTGTTCAGGCGAAACTCTTGTATCTTTATATTGAAACACTGAAGCAACGGCTGGATGCGATTAATCAACTCAGACTGGAACGAGCATTTGCATCGATGTGTGATGTTTTTAAACAGGTCTATGGTTTAATTCCTGTTTTATTGCATTACCACCATCCTGAGTTGCCCGGCTACTTACAAGGAAATGTTCCTCACGGCACATGTTTCTTTGAACCTGATGACATGCAACGTCAATGGGCGAATAAGCTGGTTAACGCATTATGTGATGATCCGATGGATGGATACGCCAATGGAGAGTTGCCAATTACTGGCATCTATTCAATGGGGAGTACTTCTTCTATTGGTCAAAGTCACTGCTCTGATATTGATATTTGGGTCTGCCATCAATCATGGCTGGATCAAGACGAACGTGCGCTTTTACAACGCAAATGCCAATTGATTGAACAATGGGCAGGCGAGTTAGGCATTGATGTTACGTTTTTCCTAATTGATGAAAATAGATTTCGTCACCATGCAAGTGGTAGCTTAGGTGGAGAAGATTGCGGATCTACCCAACATATTCTTTTACTTGATGAATTTTATCGTACAGCGGTACGCCTAGCCGGTAAACGCTTGTTATGGGCGATGGTGCCTGTTGAAGAAGAACATCATTATGACGAGTATGTTAACTCCCTTTATGCTCAAGGTGTATTAACGCCAAATGAGTGGCTAGATCTCGGGGGATTAGGTGAACTTTCTGCTGAAGAGTACTTTGGCGCAAGTTTATGGCAACTCTATAAAAGTGTCGATTCACCTTATAAAGCCGTACTAAAAAGTATTTTATTAGAAGCCTATTCAGCGGACTACCCTAATGGGAAGTTGCTGGCATTAGAAATGAAGCAACATCTACACCGTGGCGAAATCGTTAATTACGGTTTAGATGCTTATTGTATGATGCTGGAGCGCGTTACTCGCTATTTGGTTTCTATTAATGATTTAACCCGCCTTGATCTTATCCGTCGCTGTTTCTACCTGAAAGTGTGTGAAAAATTATCTAACGAAAAAACACAAAACGAACCTGAAGGTTGGAGACGACAAGTCTTATCGCAATTGATTACTCAATGGCAATGGGATAATGAGCGCTTAACAGTACTCGATACGCGTGATAGTTGGAAAATCGAGCGTGTGCGTGATGCACACAATGAGTTATTAGATACGATGATGCAAAGCTATCGTAATCTTATCCGTTTTGCGCGTCGTAATAATTTAAGTGTCAGTGCAAGCCCGCAAGATATCGGTGTTCTAACACGTAAACTTTACGCGGCGTTTGAAGCATTACCCGGTAAAGTCACACTGGTTAATCCACAAATCTCACCTGATTTATCAGAGTCACATTTAACCTTTATTTATGTACCACAAGGTCGAGCAAATCGTAGCGGCTGGTATTTATATAATCGCGCCCCTGATTTTGAAAATATCGTTGGACATCAACCATTAGAATATAACCGCTATTTAAATAAATTAGTGGCATGGTCTTACTTTAATGGGCTGTTAACAAAAGAGTCTCGAGTTTATATTCATCAAGGGGAATCCTCTTGTGATGAAATTAAGCTGCATGAATTAGTTAGGGATATGTCGAGCCATTTCCCAATTCGTCTACCTGCACCAACCCCGAAAGCACTGTATAGCCCTTGTGAAATTAGACATCTCGCGATTATTGTCAATTTAGAAACCGATCCAACAGAGAGTTTTTCTGATCAAGTGGTTCACTTTGATTTTAGAAAGCTCGATGTCTTTAGTTTTGGTGAAAAAGAGCAGTGTCTTATTGGTAGCATTGATTTGTTGTATCGTAATTCTTGGAATGAAGTTAGAACCCTTCATTTCAGTGGTACACAATCTATGTTGGAATCGTTAAAAACGATATTAGGCAAAATGCACCAAGATGCCGCTCCACCTGCCTCTGTTGAAGTATTTTGTTATAGCCAACATTTGCGCGGTTTAATTCGTACTCGTGTTCAGCAGTTAGTTTCAGAATGTATTGAATTGCGATTATCAACAAATCGTTTAGAGCCGGGTCGTTTTAAAGCGTTACGTATTGCTGGACAAACGTGGGGATTATTCTTTGAACGCCTCAATGTGTCGGTACAAAAATTAGAAAATGCTATCGAGTTTTATGGGGCGATTTCATATAACAAGCTTCATGGATTGCCCGTTAAATTAGATAAGGATGCCCGCTATTTACCTGCGGTGATCGATGGTTTTGCTTGTGAAGGGATTATTCAATTCTTCTTTGAAACCACAGAAGATAATAATGTCTTTAATATCTATATCTTAGATGAAGCAAATCGCGTTGAAATCTATTCCCATTGTGAAGGAAGTAAAGAAGAGTTGGTGAAAGATGTTAGCCGTTTCTACTCTTCATCCCATGACCGATTCACGTACGGCTCCAGCTTTATTAATTTTAATCTGCCACAGTTTTATCAAATTGTAAAAGTGGAAGGATCAACACAAGTGTTACCTTTTGCAGGTGGATCCTTTGGTAAATTATCCGATCTGGGTAGTAAAGAAACTCAACCTGAAATGAATGCTGTTGCCCACGGATTTACAGATTATAAAGCGGTGCAACACTCTTAATTAAGTACCAGCTAATAAATATAAATGGGAGCTTTGATAGCTCCCATTATTGTCGTTAACCGCGCTTCTTAGAAAGAAAATGCTTCCCCACTTTGTTCTGTTATTGCTTGTGCTAGCATGGTTAAAAATTCACCGCCACTTCTATCACAAATCCATTGTTCATCTTTCCAATCAAAGTGATAGCCACCAGAACGTGTCGCTAACCAAACTTGATGAAATGCTTCCTGGCGATTAATAATAATTTTGCTATTATTTTCAAAGGTTAATGTCATTACACCGCCATTGATTTCACAATCAATATCTGCGTCACCTTCATAATTATCAATAGTTTGTTCTATTTCTGACAAGAGTTCGTCAGCTAATTGGTGAAATTCACTGTCGTTCATCTTCATTTCCTATTTGCTTTTCGAGATCTAACTGCGATTATAGAGGATATTAACCAAATAAATGACAGGCAGATTTCGAATGAAAACGTATTTACGTTGCACTCTTGCTATAATAACACTGATTTCTCTTTCTGGTTGTGGCTTGAAAGGCCCGCTTTATTTCCCTCCTGAAGATACTCAGGCAAAAATGACACAGTCATCCCAGCCAACCCAGCAAGTTGAGAGCGACTCAACTCAGACCAATTAGTCAATCTTAGAAACGGTAATTTCGTTTCAGGCAGGGGCAAGATGCAATTTTCAAAAATGCATGGTCTTGGCAACGACTTTATGGTGGTCGATGCTGTGACTCAAAATGTTTATTTCTCACCAGAATTAATATGTCGATTAGCGAATCGCCATACTGGTGTTGGGTTTGATCAATTATTGGTGGTTGAAGCACCTTATGATCCTGAACTCGATTTCCATTATCGCATTTTTAATGCAGATGGAAGTGAGGTTGCACAGTGTGGTAATGGCGCTCGTTGCTTTGCTCGATTTGTGAGATTAAAAGGTCTTACAAACAAAAGAGAGATAAAAGTCAGTACGCAATCTGGCAGAATGACCTTGCATGTTATGGATAATGACGATGTGTGCGTCAATATGGGCGAGCCTGAATTTGAACCTCAAAAGGTTCCTTTCCGTGCGCAAAAGGCAGAAAAGACCTATATTATCAGAGCAATGGAACGCACTGTATTATGTGGTGTAGTTTCAATGGGAAATCCACATTGCGTTATTCAGGTTGAAGACATTAAAACAGCAGAAGTTGAGTTGTTAGGGCCGGTGTTAGAGCAACATGAACGTTTTCCTGAACGTGCTAATATTGGTTTTATGCAAATCGTAGACAGAAGTAACCTTCATTTGCGGGTATTTGAACGTGGTGCTGGTGAAACAAATGCCTGTGGTAGCGGGGCTTGTGCAGCTGTCGCAATTGGTATTTCACAAGGCTTATTAGATAAACGTGTGAAAGTCAATTTACCGGGTGGATCATTACTAATTGAATGGAAAGGAGAGGGTAACTCTCTTTATATGACTGGGCCTGCGACACATATTTATGATGGGATCATTCAGCTATAATATTATTTTTTGAGAGGCTATCTGTATGACGGATAAAAATGAGCAGTTCTGTTGCCCTGAAACCAACGAACTTAATGATCAACAAGTGATCCATTACCTCAGGGAACATCCTGGTTTTTTTATCCGTAATGCAAGCTATATTGAGCAAATGCAAGTTCCTCATCCCGTCAGAGGAACCGTTTCTTTAGTCGAATGGATAATGTCACGCCAACGTAACCGCATTCATTATCTTGAAGAAGATATGCGTTTGTTGATAGAACAAGCCTCTGAAAATGAAGCACTGTTTAGCCAACTCTTATTATTAATTTCTGAACTATCCAACAGTGCTTCTCTTCACGAAATGCTAGAACGTTTAAACCTTTGGGCTAAGGGATTAGGGCTTTATTCAGTTCAATTACGCCTATTTACCGATCGCTGGCAATTACAGCCACCTTTAGATGCACAAGATCTGCCATTATCTCGCCAAGCATTTGAACATTTCCGTATTCAACGTATGGGTGATGATAACCACTATTTAGGTACATTAAATGGGCAAGAGATAATGCTATTAATGCCTAATGTACGACGCTCTGGTTCCGTAGCGCTTTCATTGTTAGGGCATTATGGTGATTTGGGCGTGATTATTTTTAATAGCCGAGATAACCAACATTTTCAGGAAGGGATGGGAACAGTAATGCTGGATAAGCTTGCCCATATTTTACCAGAATTGTTACTTCGTTGGATCGCAAGGCAATGAATCAACCAATAGATATTCCAGAAACACTCTCTACCGCTATTGAACAATTCCTGCGTTATATTCAAGTGGAGCGCCGATTAAGCCCTGTCACAGTAGAAAATTACCATCGCCAACTGATTACATTAGCGCAAATGATGGTGGCGATGAAAATCACACAATGGATATCGCTTGAAAGCCAACATGTACGCATGTTATTAGCGAAAAGTCATCGTAGTGGGTTACAACCGACTAGCCTTGCTTTGCGCTTTTCGGCGTTACGTAGCTTTCTTGATTGGCAAGTAGCACAAGGAATGTTAGAGGTTAATCCAGCAAAAGGCATTCGCACACCGAAATCTGGTCGTCACCTTCCTAAAAATATGGATGTCGATGAAGTTAGCCAATTGATGAATATCGACTTAAAAGATCCGCTTTCTGTTAGAGATAGAACCATGCTGGAAGTGATGTACGGTGCAGGGTTACGTCTATCAGAATTGACTAACTTAAATATTAGCGACATCGACATGAATGAAGGTGAAGTTCGTGTTTTAGGTAAAGGAAGTAAAGAGCGAAAAGTCCCGCTGGGAAGAAAAGCGCTAGAGTGGCTACAAAATTGGTTTCCGATGCGAGAGCTATATGCACCTGAGGATAAAGCTGTCTTTATCTCAACCCAAAGCGGTAAGCGTTTATCCGTACGCAGTGTACAAAAACGGTTTGAACTTTGGGGGATTAAACAAGGACTAAGTAGCCATGTGAATCCTCATAAATTACGTCACTCGTTTGCCACACATTTATTAGAATCCAGTGGTGATTTACGTGCTGTACAAGAGTTATTAGGGCACGCCAATTTATCGACCACACAAGTTTATACCCACTTAGATTTTCAGCATTTAGCGAAAGTCTATGATGCTGCTCATCCGAGAGCTAAGAGAGAAAAATCATAATGCGCTTTTACAGAACTCTGACGCCAATTGCAGCGATGACTTTTGATTTAGATGACACGCTGTATGACAATGTGCCAGTGATGGACAAAACTGAAAAAGAGACGCTGGATTTTATTCGTCAATATGATCTGCGTTTTAATCATTTCACAGAAAAAGATGTGAATGCCTATAAAAAGCCACTGCTAGAAAGCAATCCTGATATTTTTCATGATATTACACAATGGCGTTGGCTTGCGGCTAGAAATATGTTGTTAGATTACGGCTACAGTGAAGCCAAAGCACAGCAAGGTGCTGATGAAATTATGGCGCACTTTGCTTATTGGCGTAGCCACATTAATGTGCCTAAAAATACCCATCAAGTTCTCACTGAATTGGCGCAAAAAATCCCATTAATTGCGATCACAAATGGTAATGCAAACCCATTAAGTTGTGGTTTAGGGCAGTATTTTTCACATATTTTAAAAGCTGGCCCTGATGGTCGCTCTAAGCCTTATCCTGATATGTTTGATAAAGCCTCTTCACTGTTAAATCTTCCACATGAGAAAATTCTACATGTGGGTGATCACCTTGTAACCGATGTCGAAGGCGCCGTTAATAGTGGATTACAAGCGTGCTGGATTAACCTTGATAATCGTAGTTTGTTTGAAGAAGGTGAAACCAGAGTAATGCCACATATTGAAATTACAGATTTAAGCAAACTGATAGAATTGGTTTAATGTGATATTCGGTAAGAATGGCACAGATAAACGAGGCTAAAAAAGGCTTTATTTTGCATAGCGCGTAAATTCCTGTTAGTTTGTTGCTTACTCTCTATTTCTGTATATATCCACAGTATTTTCTTCACTAAATGATTGGTAATTATGGACGTCTCATATCTGCTAGAAGGTCTTAACGATAAACAGCGCGAAGCTGTAGCCGCACCTCGTATTAATATGCTGGTGTTAGCTGGCGCAGGCAGTGGTAAAACACGGGTGCTGGTACATCGTATCGCTTGGTTATTATCTGTTGAACAAGCTTCTCCTTTTTCAATTATGGCAGTGACGTTTACCAATAAAGCTGCCGCAGAGATGCGTCATCGTATTGAAGACTTAATTGGTACAAGCCAAGGCGGTATGTGGATTGGCACTTTCCATAGCCTTGCTCATCGTTTATTACGCGCACACTATCTTGATGCAAATTTGCCACAAGACTTCCAAATTATTGACAGTGATGATCAATATCGCCTTATTCGCCGTATTGTTAAGTCAATGAACCTTGATGATAAACAGTGGCCTGCACGTCAAGGCATGTGGTATATCAACGGTAAAAAAGATGAAGGCTTACGTCCTCAGCATATTCAAACCTATGGCAATCCAGTTGAAACCACATGGTTAAAAGTATACCAAGCTTATCAAGAAGCCTGCGATCGCGCAGGGCTTGTGGATTTTGCAGAGCTTTTATTGCGCGCTCATGAACTTTGGTTAAATAAACCACAAATTTTGGAGCACTACCAAAATCGCTTTACCAATATTTTAGTGGATGAGTTCCAAGATACTAACCGCATTCAATATGCGTGGATAAGAATGTTGGCGGGTCAATCTGGTAAAGTGATGATTGTGGGGGATGATGACCAATCCATCTATGGTTGGCGCGGTGCGCAAGTTGAGAATATTCAAAATTTCTTAAATGAATTTCCTGGTGCAGAAACCATTCGATTAGAGCAAAACTATCGTTCGACAAGTAATATCCTAAAAGCGGCGAATGCGTTAATTGCCAATAACAGTGACAGATTAGGTAAAAATCTGTGGACTGAAGGTGCCGAAGGGGAGCCTATTTCGCTTTATTGTGCTTTTAATGATCTGGATGAAGCGCGTTATGTAGTCGGTCGCATTAAGCGCTGGCAAGAAGAAGGCGGTGCGCTGACAGATTGCGCCATTTTGTATCGTAGTAATGCGCAATCTCGTGTGATGGAAGAGGCGTTATTACAAGCTGCAATGCCATACCGTATTTATGGCGGTCAACGATTCTTCGAACGCCAAGAAATCAAAGATGCACTTTCCTATATGCGATTAACAGCTAATCGTCATGATGATGCTTCTTTTGAGCGTGTTGTGAATACACCAACACGAGGCATTGGTGATAGAACCTTAGATATTGTTCGCCAAGTGGCAAGAGAGAATCAAATTACCTTATGGGAAAGTGCATTGCAGGTTATCGAACATAAAATGCTTGCAGGTCGAGCAACCGCTGCAATTCAACGATTCTTAGAACTGATTGAAACACTCGCTTCTGAAACGGCAGATATGCCATTACATGTACAAACAGACCGAATTATTCGTGATTCAGGTTTGAAAGCGATGTATGAGCAAGAAAAAGGTGAAAAAGCACAAGCTCGTATTGAAAACTTAGAAGAGCTGGTCACTGCGACTCGCCAATTTAGTTATCAAGATGAAGACGAAGACTTAATGCCACTGCAAGCATTCCTTTCACATGCCGCATTAGAATCAGGCGAAAGCCAAGCTGATGCATATCAAGATGCCGTACAGTTAATGACACTTCACTCGGCTAAAGGGCTAGAATTTTCACAAGTCTTTATTGTGGGCGTAGAAGAAGGCATGTTCCCAAGTCAAATGTCACTAGATGAAGGTGGACGTTTGGAAGAAGAGCGTCGCTTGGCTTATGTTGGTGTCACGCGAGCAATGAAAAAGTTAACACTCACTTACGCTGAAAATCGCCGTTTATATGGGAAAGAAGTCAGTCATCGTCCTTCTCGTTTTATTGGTGAGTTACCGAAAGAGTGTGTTGAAGAGGTGCGTTTACGCGCCACGGTTTCCCGCCCTGTTAATCATAGCCGTTTAGGGACGCCAATTATCAGCAATGATACTGGCTATTCGCTGGGGCAACGAGTGAAACACCCCAAATTTGGTGATGGCACCATTATCAATATTGAAGGTAGCGGTGAACATTGCCGATTACAAATCGCCTTTAATGGTGAAGGTATTAAATGGCTGGTGGCAGCATTTGCTCGGCTAGAATAATCCTCGATTAGAGTGAGTTGGCAAAAAAATGCCAGAAACCCTCGCCCAATGTGGGCGGGGAGTCGTCACCGCTGCTTCAATATAAAAAAACACCCTTATTTATTTGATAGATAAGCTACGGTGTTTTTTTTAAGGGATGTTCAAGTTGGTTACTTAATAATCTCGTTATCTATTCTTACTTAACGGGATTAATTGATGAAACTCTCTAGCATATTCTTTCATACCGACTCTTTTGTCGCACCTAGCACACAAATTTCTCCTGTTCCTTTTTCTAGTAATGAATTACTGATCGAAAATACGGAGGAAGTCTTTTGTGATACTTATCATCCCAGTGAACCTATCAACGAATTTGAAGAAGATTTGTATTGTAAGTTATTGAGACATCAGCGTGATTTTGTGCCTCGTATTAATCTCTATTACAGTGTTGTGATTAACCATATTCAATTGATTAATAACGCAATATCAACATCATTTAGGTGTTCATATCGCTATGTAAACGAGATATCAAAGAGTGCGCATTCATTAAAGAAGGACAAGAAGAAAAAATTCTCTTCCGCTTTTACACAAATCAGTAATTTAACGGAAGAGCGAGTTTTAGAAGGTTAACTGCGTCTTAAACGGCGTTGTGTATAAAGTGCATCAAGCGTAAAGAGGATCAGCGCAACCCAAATAAAGCCGAAAGTGACGAGTCGTTCTGCATCAATTTTTTCGCCATATACCATTGTGGCAAGAATAAACATCAAGGTTGGGCCAATATATTGGAAAAAGCCCAAGGTTGATAAACGCAGATGATGCGCAGCTTCTGTAAAGAGCAGTAATGGTACGGTTGTAATAATACCGGCTGCAATTAACAGGGTATTTAATGACCAACTATTTTCAAGCATATTGCTAGTCGGCGAATGTGTGAAAAATAAGATATAAACTAATGCCACAGGGAATAGCCATAATGTTTCTACCAACATACCTGTTTGTGCATCGACACCCAATTTTTTACGCAGTAAGCCATAAAGACCAAAAGTCACGGCGAGGCTTAATCCAATCACAGGTACTGAACCAAAGTGCCAGAGTTGAATAAATACTCCCGTAAAGGCTAAACCTACCGCGACCCATTGCATACGACGGAAGCGCTCGCTCAAGAAAAGCATGCCAAACAGTACGTTAACCAGTGGGTTAATAAAGTAACCAAGGCTGGCTTCTAGCATATAACCGTGGTTAACCGCCCATATATAGGTAAGCCAGTTTGTTGCGATAATGACGGCAGTCAGCGCTAAAAGAAGAATTTTTTTAGGTTGGCGTATTAATTGGCGCAAATAAGGCCAATGACGACTAATAGTCATTAAAATCAACATAAAAAAGAACGACCATAAAATACGGTGCGTTAAGATTTCTTCTGCGGGCACTTCTTGAATGCTTTTAAAATAGACAGGGGCAATACCCCAGATCAAATAGGCGCCTAAGGCACATAAAACGCCTTTCATCGTGTTTTTCTGGCTCATGCTATCTCTGGAATTGATGGAAAGGAAAAGTGTGACGGGGCTATCATACCCAATGACATTATCTAATGTGTCATTAGGCATGTGTTTTTACAAGTAATTAATACTAATCTAAGCATCATCGCGCACAATGAATTTTAGCAAAGGCTTAACCTACAATATAGGTTGCTGTCCCACTCGCAATATGAACTTGTTTTTCATTATGTAATTCAACACGAGCAACAGACACTTTATTACCACTGCGTAAAATATGGCTACTTGCCGTAAAACATTCGCCACGTCCCGGTCTTAAGTAATCAACACGTAAATCAATCGTGCCCATGTTAGCGAGTTTTTGTTCGAGTTGCTCTTGGGATATTGGTGCTAAACGTGTTAATGCGTTACCGACACAAACTAACCCGGCACTAACATCAAGCACAGAAGCGATTAGCCCACCATGTAAGATACGTTGAGCGATATTACCAACAAGTTTATCTTGATATCGAAATTGAATTTCCGCGTAGTCTTGTTCAAAGCGGACTAGTTCTAGGCCGATTAATTGATTAAAGGGCATTTTATAAACAAAAACATGACCAATAAGTGTTTGAGCCTCTTCTAATGTTAACAGTTTTCCCATTTTTAGAACCCCTGACATCACGTTATTAAGTTAATACTATGTTAATAATACATGACAAAATCGTAATTGCACATTCGTGCTATAAATATAATGGTGTGAAAATATACGAGATTTAATGGCAATTACGTGTAAAATATGGGCGTTAAAGTGCAATAAAGCATATATATAAGAGCTAATTATAAAGTAAGTACTAACTTTTATATTATTCAATAATGAAACAGGATAACTAACTATGCGTTACATCCGTTCTTTACTTGCGGTGGTTTTATTCTATCCAGCATGGGGATTCGCATCCGAAATACAAGCATCATCATCTCCTGCACCGCTTGTTCAGGGCAGTATCATTTCTGGTTTATTACAAGAATACGATTCACCTTTTGTTCTTTATCCTTATGAATCCAATTATATTATTTACACTGACACCTCTGATATGAATAAAGAGGCTATTCAAAGTTATGATTGGGGTAATAAGGCTAAAAAAGATGAGGTGAAATTTCAGCTCAGTTTGGCCTTCCCTTTATGGCGCGGTATTGCGGGTGAAAACTCTGTTTTAGCCGCATCGTATAC
Source organism: Ardaris minthe (assembly GCA_018244935.1). Lineage (NCBI taxonomy): Eukaryota > Metazoa > Arthropoda > Insecta > Lepidoptera > Hesperiidae > Ardaris > Ardaris minthe. The sequence continues at coordinate 17,828 of DWTR01000021.1, read as the reverse complement.
CCAACGCTCTTGGTGGCAATTAAGCAATAAGAAAGAATCTGCCCCTTTCCGAGAGACAAACTATGAACCGCAACTTTTTCTAGGTTGGGCAACCGACTATAAATTTGCGGGTTGGACACTTCGTGAAATAGAAACCGGTTTTAACCACGAATCGAATGGCCGTTCTGATCCCACATCTCGCAGTTGGAACCGTGCTTATGCACGTTTTATGGCGCAAAAAGGTAATTTACAGCTTGATTTAAAACCTTGGTATCGCTTTAGTGAAAGTGCTCAACGTGATGATAATCCAGAAATTAATCGCTATATGGGCTATTACCGTTTAAAAGCAGGCTATCGCTTAGGCGATAGTGTGATCACGGCAACAGGGCGTTATAACTGGAACAGTGGCTATGGAGCGGCTGAATTAGGCTGGAGTTACCCAATTACTAAGCATGTACGCTTTTATACCCAAGTATTTAGTGGTTATGGCGAATCAATGATTGATTATAATTTTCGCCAAACACGGGTCGGTGTTGGCGTGATGCTTAATGATATGCTGTAATTTTCTCCGTTCTGGGGTAGCATAGCGCTATAAATGATGATGGCACCTGCACATTGGTGCCTTTTCTTTTACTCCTCATCATAGTTTTTATCAGCAGCTTTTCAGAGGAACGGCGTGTCCACAGCAGAAGTTCTTAATTCAATGCCATCAGCACAGGCTATTTTGCGAGAAACCTTTGGTTATCAGCAATTTCGCCCTGGTCAGCAAGAAATCATCCATACCATTACAACTGGGAGAGATTGTCTCGTTGTGATGCCAACAGGGGGTGGTAAATCCCTTTGTTATCAAATTCCCGCATTATTGCTCGATGGGTTAACTGTGGTTGTTTCGCCACTTATCTCACTGATGAAAGATCAGGTCGATCAACTTTGCCTGCATGGTATTGAAGCCGCTTATTTAAATTCAACCCAAACGCGTGAAGAGCAGTTTGATGTTCAAATACGTTGTCAAAAGGGTGAAATAAAACTGCTGTATATTGCCCCTGAACGTTTAATGATGGAGAGTTTTCTTCATCAATTAGTGCAATGGAAACCCGCATTACTCGCTGTTGATGAAGCCCACTGTATTTCACAGTGGGGACATGATTTTCGTCCTGAGTACCGCGGTATAGGGTTATTAAGGCAATATCTTCCTGATGTTCCCATTATTGCACTGACGGCAACGGCGGATAATACAACACGTTACGATATTATTAATCAGCTAGTGTTGCGTGATCCATTGATTCATATCAGCAGTTTCGATAGGCCAAATATCCGCTACACTTTAGTAGAGAAATACAAACCGCTTGATCAACTTTGGTTATTTATTCGCGGTCAGAAAGGAAAGTCCGGCATTATTTACTGTAATAGCCGCAGTAAAGTCGAAGAAACCGCAGAGCGCCTGAGTAAACGAGGGTTAAGCATTGCGGGTTATCATGCAGGAATGGAAATTGCACAACGAGCTAAAGTACAAGAAGCTTTCCAGCGTGATGATTTACAAATTGTCGTTGCCACGGTTGCATTTGGTATGGGGATTAATAAACCCAATGTTCGGTTTGTGGTTCATTTTGATATTCCGCGAAATATTGAATCTTATTACCAAGAAACAGGGCGTGCAGGGCGAGATGGATTGCCCGCAGAAGCAGTGTTGTTTTACGATCCTGCCGATATGGCGTGGTTGCGTCGTTGTTTAGATGAAAAACCAGAAAGCGATCAAAAAGCAATTGAAATGCATAAGCTTAATGCGATGGGCGCATTTGCTGAAGCTCAAACATGCCGACGCTTAGTGTTACTAAATTACTTCGATGAACATCGACAAAATGCCTGTGGTAACTGCGATATTTGCCTTGATCCTCCTAAGCAATATGATGGTTTAGTGGATGCACAAAAGGCATTGTCCTGTATTTATCGTACTGGTCAGCACTTTGGTATTGGTTATATTGTTGAGATTCTAAGAGGTGCGAATAATCAGCGTATTCGAGATTCTGGACACGATACATTACCTGTCTATGGTATTGGGAAAGCGCAAAGCCATGAACATTGGGTGAGTGTGATCCGCCAGCTTATTCATTTAGGTATGGTGACACAAAATATTGTCCATCGCTCTGCATTACAACTGACAGAGATGGCAAGACCCATCTTACGTGGTGAAGTGCCATTACAATTAGCCGTACCTCGATTACTAAGCCCGACAAAAAGCCGTAATCAACAAACAAAAAATACGCATAGGCAGTACGATAGAAAATTATTTGCGAAACTACGTAAATTACGTAAGTCTATTGCTGATGAAGAAAATATCCCGCCATTTGTCGTCTTTAATGATGTCACATTGATTGAAATGGCAGAGCAATGCCCCGTTTACCCTGATGAATTATTATTAATAAACGGGGTTGGACAACGAAAATTAGAACGATTTGGGCCAGCGTTTATGACACTCATTCGTGACCATATTGAGGGCTTCTAATAACGCCAATAAGGAGAACCAATGACAACCACTCTGTTTAAATATTCGTGGTTATCGCGTGAAAAGCAGTTTTCTGCATTCACGAACGGCGTCTTATTGGATTTTTGGGGGCAACGCGAAGAAGGGGCGTTCGTTGGTGTGGATGGTGCAAAAATTCGCTATGTTCATTGGCGTTCACCATCGCACAATAAAGCACTGATTATTGCTTCAGGCCGTAGTGAAAGCTATGTAAAGTATCCTGAAGTTGCATTTGATTTCTTTCACTCAGGCTATGATGTCTTTCTTCTCGATCATCGAGGACAAGGTCTTTCAGACAGATTATTAGAAGATACGCAAAAAGGGCATGTAGAGAAATTCAGTGATTATATCGATGATTTCTCGACGTTTGTCGATACGATAGTGTTGCCTTTTCAATACCAGCATTATTTTGCATTAGCTCATTCAATGGGCGGTGCTATTTTAGCAGGATATCTTCTAAAGCAAACTCATGTATTTAAAGCAGCGGCATTAAGTGCGCCGATGTTTGGTATTAGATTACCTATTCCTCGCTGGGTGGCTAATTTTTTGGTTAACCGAGCAGAACAAAGTCAATCTGAAAGAAATAACTACGCGGTATCAACAGGTAAATGGTTTCCACTGCCCTTTATTCTTAATGTGTTAACACATAGCCATGAGCGATATCGCCGGTATTTACGTTATTATGCTGATTTTCCAGAACTACGATTAGGCGGCCCAACTTATCATTGGATGGGAGAAAGTCTAAAAATGGGAGATTGGTTAATTGAACATGCGGGAGAGATTAATACCCCTCTATTAGTGCTCGAAGCAGAGCAAGATAAGGTGGTAGATAATCAAGAGCTAAGGGCTTTCTGTGAACGTTATAGTCAGTCCAGAACAAGAGAAGAAAAGCAAAAATTGCCACTGGTGATTGAGGGTGCGCATCATGAAATCTTGTTCGAAATAGATAAGCTACGCTCACAAGCATTAAATGAAATCTGTGAGTTTTATGATAAGCATTTATTTTAATCAGGAATGTGTATGTATTCGATAGTCGCTTCAGATCTTGATGGCACACTGTTATCACCTAATCATGTATTAACTCCCTATACGCAAGAAACCCTACACCTACTTATTAATAAAGGTGTGCATTTTGTATTCGCAACAGGTCGTCATCATGTTGATGTTGCTCAAATTCGTGATGGATTAGGCATTAATGCCTATATGATAACCTCTAATGGCGCACGAGTGCATAACACTCATGGCGACCTTATTTTTAGCCAAGATCTGGAGCCTGAAATTGCTTATGACTTGGCTCTTATGGTTTTTGATCACCCTGAAATTGAAACGAATATTTATGCTGGCGACTACTGGTACGTTAATAAAGAAATGCCAGGCGCTTGTGAGTTTTTCCGCGAATCGGCTTTCAATTATGAATTATTTTGTAAAACCGGATTTCCGACCACCAATGTCTGTAAGGTGTTCTTCACTTCTGAAGATCATGAGTTATTGCTGACACTGGAAAGTGAAATCAATCAGCGTTGGGGTGATAAGGTCAATGTGAGTTTCTCACTGCGTAATTGCTTAGAAGTGATGGCTGGTGGCGTATCTAAAGGTGAAGCGCTTGAAAAAGTGGCTAAATTGATGCAACACACTGCCAAAGATGCGGTTGCATTTGGTGACGGCATGAATGACAAAGAGATGCTACAAACAGCTGGTAAAGGTTGCATTATGGAAAATGCGCATCAGACATTAAAAGATTTACTCCCAAATATGGAAGTGATCGGCACTAATGCTGATGAAGCTGTGCCTCATTATTTACGTAAATTATATCAAGTGTGATCCCTTCGAAAAAAGAAAAGGCGAACAACGTAATATTGTTCGCCTTCTTTTGAACTGAACAAACTCAATTTAGTGATATTGCAAAGTAAATTGCAATGTACCGTTTGCTTTACCCGCAGTCGTGGTATCCGTGGTTTGAATATAGCCTGCTTCTAATGGAATAGCATAATGACCTGCGCTGTTATTCTTTTCACTAACAGTCATTAACTGACCTAATTTTATCGGTTGATTTTGATATTTAACCTGAATGGCATAGCCTTTGGCTGTATTACTATCGGTGGGATTACTTAAACCAATAGTTCCTGCAGTTTGTTGCTCATCGGGCACACCATCAAATCGAATTTTGATTGGTGACACAGGATCACAACTCAAATCAATATTAAAATTCTTGATGCTCTCTGTACTGACAGAACCCACACCATTAAAGCTTGATTTAGGAACTGCACCGAGTGGAACATTAATGTTGTTATTCACAACATCACAGCCACTAGAAATAATGTTTAAAGACGATAGATTAATTCTAGGCTCAGTTTTTCCTACATAGTCACTGGTGATAAAGCCATTATTGTAGATAATAAGCATAGCGACCCATGAAGCAGGGATCGTTTGTGATGTCACATTATCGCGTAATTTATAAAGCTTCATTTCTAATGAAACAGAATAATTGCCACTGGTCGCATTGGTTGAGCAAATAAGGCGATTACTGTAGTTACCATCAATGTTTTGCTGACCATCGACATAAGCAGAGCCACTGCAACTCCCGCTAATGGTGCCACGCAAGGTATAACCCACACCACTACTGTTAAGCTCTTTGACATAAGCACCATTGACTCTAGGGCTTGATGCGTTAAAAGAGCCTGGTAAATAAATACCGGGTCTTACTGCACCTCCAGAAAGGTTCCACCATGTCCATGCATTCATCGTTCCTAACGGAATGGTGGCGATCTCTGTTAAAATCGGCGCTGAACGTGAGACATAAATAGGCGCGGAATAGGTAACGGTTTTAGTGGTAAGGTCTGCCCTAAACTGTGCAGATGTGCTTGATGTATACAAAATAGCAGACAGACAACCAAGAGTTATATATTTATTCATTGTGCTCACCTATCTGCATTCAAGTTGTAAAAATTGGATTTTTTCTAAGGCAAGATCCACATTTAACGGTGTTTGACACTGTTCAACAGCACTGTTGCCCCACTTAGCTCGTAACTGGCTGTATTCTGGTACGCCATTTAAGAAAACTTCACCATCATTGGCCACAATGCCACTTGAAAGTACGTGGTCGTCTTTATAAATCTCAACTTGAGTACCAAATGGCAGTGGTGTTCCGTTGTAGTGTAAGTTTGCAAGCACACGAGCGCCTTTTCTTGCTTTGAAATCGGCTAAGACAATTGCACCTTTGGTTGGAATAACAGTTGTCGATGTTAATTCAACATCGTTATTACCTGTTAAAGAAGCCGGATCAACAGTTACTTTATTACGTTCATAACGTGAAACATTAGGAATAACGGCATAACCTTGTGCATTGGTATAAAGGCTTTGTGCGCTACTGACTTTTAAGTGATCAACATCTTCTGCTTTAATTAAAATGGCAGAATCGTAAATGGTACGAGATGGCGTGATCCCACCTTGATGCACCAAAAGTGCGCCCGTCGCGCCCCAATTCATTGATTGATAGCGTTTATCGTAACTGTAACCCGCACTGATCTCACCTCCAGAAGCACTGTAGTTACCATTAACAGAGCCGCTGTATTCTTGACGAGAATGGTTGTAGTTCTGTGAAATATCATATTGCAGATTGTTATCTTCCAACTGAGTACCACTTAAACTCACTGAACTAATAGAATCACCTTGTTTACTGGTGTTATAGCGATAACTTAACCAGTTGTTATTCTGTCCCATATTAAATGGAAGGCTAAAATTAATAGATAAAATCTGATCGGTTAATCCACTTTCTTGACGCTTGTTATAGGCATAAGAGACGCTATAACTTAATGCACGATAATTTGAGTTAAAACTCACATTAACATTGCGATCAACTCTGTCTTGATACCAATAATATTGTTGATAACCATTTAATGAGAGATAACCCATATCGCCTAAAGATTGTGATACAGATAACTGGAACTGTTTTTTCTTACGATAAAGATGAGAAAAACGCTCATTAGCTGCGGAGAAATCGTAATAATCTTTTGTTGAATAGCGATAAGAAGCCAGTGAAAAACCCGTTTTAGTATCAGGTAAATACTTAGAATATTGAATACGATAAGATTGCCCTTGGGCTTCATCGTCATTTATTAACGTTGTTCTTGCGTGAGTAATATCTGCAGAAACGGCACCTAAATAGCCCAGATTAACCCCAGTACCTAACGCATAAGCTTGATAATCAGCCGAGATTAAGGTGCCGCCATAAAGGGATAAATTGTAAGGAAGCCCATAAATAGCTGAGGTTTGAAAGAAATTAGGTTTCCTTGCCGCCGTATCGGCATGATATTTACCAATATCGGCACTGTATTTTAAGCTACCCGCGCGCTGCATCATCGGCACCGCAGAAAAAGGTTGTGAAAAAGTACGGGTTGTTCCATCGGCTTCTTCAATCGTAACTTGTAAATCACCGCTGTAAGACGTGGGATATAAATCTGAAATGGCAAACTCCCCCGGTGGAACGGAGGTCTGATAAATGATGCTGTTATTTTGTCGAACGGTGACAACGGCATTACTTTGTGCGATACCTCTAACGATGGGAGCAAATCCCCGTTGGCTTTGTGGCAACATACTTTCATCAGAAGCCAATTTGATTCCACGATAAGGAATACTCTCTAATACATCATTATCAGAAGCGGTTTCACCGATAGTTAAACGACTTTTTAAACGACGAATATCTCGCTCAACATAAGTCTGCAAGCTATTCCATTGAGATGAGTTATCACTATTTTTATTGTAGTTACTGTGGTTACGTAAACGCCAAGCACCAACGTTAACGCCACTACGTAATCCTAAGAAAATAGAGTTACTATTATTTTGGTCACGATACCAATACTGATTTTGACGATAAGTGTAATTCACAAAAGCAGCATTGATGCCATCGTTCCACTGTGCTGGTGGAATATAACCTTGCCCATAATTGTATAAAGCAATTTGTGGTATAGAAAACGACAAGCGCGCTCGTGAAAAGTCATACTCATACTTTGCATTCGGAATAATGCTAGCAATATCGGTAACTGTTGATGTGTTTGCTTGTTGGCTAAATTGCGATGTTGCAGACTCTTTCACCCCCCAATTTAATAAATCTTGTTTGGTTAGCTCAGGCGTCAACACCTTTTTTTCTTCATTAAAAATAAAACGGACTTGGCGATTGTCGATTAATTTATTATTGAGATAAATATCAACAGAGTAGACACCAGGAAGCTGTCCTCCTGTAAAAGAAAAGTAATCAAGGTTATTAATATCAGCAACCTGATTTTCTATGCCTAAATTGAGTGCATCAGGGTTAAATTGCTCTTCGGCAGTCACCTGATAAGGAAATAAAATAGAGGCTATCGCTATGGCAAGCACACAGTGGCGATAGAGATTATCAGTAGGAAATACCGATAATCGTTTTGTAGATAACGCGATGATGGATAAAGTCATAACTCTACACTCTTAATTTAATACTTTATCTACAGTTGCACCGTAGTCATTAATAAACTGCACAGTGACTTTCTGAGAAACAGGACTCTCTTTAAGTAACACCACTTCTTGATAAGGGTTGATTAAAGGGTCGTAAGGGTAGCGTTTGTCATCAAGAAAAATATGTTTAATCGTGAGGTGATAAGGTGTTTTGTTCTTAAGCACCAAGCCTTGGCTTTGTTTTGATAATTCGACGTTATTAAAATTAAGTGGCTCAATATCATGAGAGCGTAAAAAGAGCTTAAATTGAGAATTAATGACGAGTTGTAATTGATTTTCAGGGCTTTTCTCAACAGGTGGAATTGATTTTATATTAAGCCAATAGACGACTTCTGTATTTGAATTTAAGGGTTCACCAGTATAGGAAATACGTGCAGTTCCTGTGCCATCAGGTTCAATACGAAAAAGCGGTGGTGTTGCAATAAAAGGCGTTTTTTCTGTACCTTGAAAAGCAGAAACCCAGCTTTGGATAAGATAAGGCTTTTCTTTATCCGTATTTAGAATAGGAATGCTTATTTCACGAGCGTTATCGTTATAAACAAACCGAGTTCCCCCCACACTGACTCCAGCAGCATGGCTTACCGTTATGAGAGAAAATAATAAAAATAGGGTTAGAAAAATATTCTTTTTCATAAATGGCGCCACAAAGTTAAGGGAAATAAGAGGGTAATAAGTATTACCCTCATTTTTTATTATTTATATTGGATGCTATAAACCGCAGATCCATTTGCGGGACCTGGTGTTGCTTGGGCTGTTGCTTTGTAGCGTGCAACATAATCTAAGTTAATTTCAGTTCCTTTGATTTCGACTTCTTTCGAATCGTCATATAGATTTATTTGAGATACGGCATCTTTTTCAAAGAGAGCGATACCCACATTTGTCGCGCCACCAGAGACTTGGTCAATCGCTAAAATATCGCTATCAATTGCATCTCGAGTTCCGCCAAAACGGACAGCGACAGTGGTATCTATAGGGCAATCAATAAGTTTAATCGTAAAGTCTTTAAGGCCTGCAACTTCACCTTTAGTTGCTAAACTTTTTGATGACACTTTTCCTAAATCTACGGTTAGATTTTTAGAAGAGCTATCCACAGTACAGGCTTGATCTGTTATTTCTCCGGTAAAGTTAATAGTGCCCGATGCAAAAGCAGCAGGTGCAGAAAGTAGAGAGAGACTCATCCCTAATAAATAGAGAGATTTATTTAATTTGCTCATGACCGGTCCTATATAAAAAGTAGTTATTTTTACTTTTTAATTTATTTATAAGTATAGATTTAAGTATTGGTTTATTCGCATAAGAAATATGCCAATAAAATATAACATCACAAAAAAATTAAGTTAATAAAGATTTACATGAGTTTTTTTTGTTTTTATATCGAATTATTTAATGTTCATTTTTAAAATTAAAAGTAATGTTTAATTAATCACTAATTAAATTTTGGTGTGGATTATTTATTAAAGATAATAGCTTTGCTATGTCTCCTGTTGAAAATGAATTTTTATTCAAATAAAGATAGAACTTATATTCTTTATCTTCATTATGTGTATTTAATTGTTTGATTGTATTTTTATTCAATTCTTCCTGAACAACCGTTAATGGAAGTCGAGAATAACCAAGACCTTGCTTAACAAAACTGATTGCTGTTTCCACAGAGCCAACATGAATAACTTGGTTATTATGATCAACATTGGAGCTATCAGCGAGTAAGGAAATATAGGTATGTTGTTGTAATTCCCTAGATAATTCATCATCTTGAAGATGTTGTAAAACACTGTTTGGATGTGTTACTAATACTGTTTTAATGCTTTCTAAATCAATGGGTTGTAATGATTTTACATTATAATGTGTTATCACCAAGTCTTGATCTTTTTGCGCTAAAATATCTGATTTACTCAGCGCTGTTTTATGAATATTGATATCATAGTGTTTATTCTCTTTAATAAATTGCGATATTTTATTCCAGAAAAGACCTGAAATATATAAAGGGTCGATAAGGATATTTATCTTTAACTTGCTGTTAAATATTAAATTTTTAGCCTCTTTTTCTAATGAAATTGCTCTTTCAGTAATTTCTCTAGAGAGTTCAAGTAACAATTTACCTTCGTGAGTAAGTACCGCTCGTCTTTTCTCTAAAGAGAGTATTTCAATGCCTAAAGTTTGCTCTAATTTATTGATAGTATAGCTAATTGATGATTGTGTTCTATGTAATGCATCTGCGGCCTGAGCAAAGCCACCGTAGTCAACGACAGCTTGTAAGGTAATCCACTGATCGAGAGTCGTTCGGGATTTTTCCATAATGGAACCTTCTTATTATTGTTTATTTAATACTCATTAAAAATGAAGCTAGCAATATATCTTAGCATTGTTAATAGGTAGTAATACTCATTTTTAAACCAAGTTTAAAAAATATTAACATTATAAGCCGTAATGTTATTTATTAATGTTCAGTACAAATAACCAAAATAAATATTTATTTTTCTATTTAAATTATCTTGTTTTATAAATCGGATATAGATAGCTTTTACTCTTTTTTTTCAATATTACCCTGTGTAACTAAAAAGTGTTATTTATAGTGATAATTAATATTTTATATTTGTATTATTATTCGTTTTTGTTTATTTTTTTATTTATAGTTTTAATTTTATTAAATTACAATATTAAATTAATTTATATTCTTATTTTTTACATTTTAAAATTAGAGTGAATTTATTTTTTACATTTCTTTTACTTTTTATTTTTTATTTTCTCTTATTTTTTTTAGTATAAAAACTTAAAGTAATAAATATTCTATCTTTTGCTCAAGGTGATTAAAGCAAGAAAAAGATGATTGCTTTTGATGATAAACACTATGCAATAATCTAAATTGGATTGTATTTGGTTTTAAATGTGGATATCTGAGGTATTTTGTTATGTAAAACTATTGGAGTTTTAAATACCGATGTTAAGTTTTGTACGCTATAAATGTCTTAGCTTATTTAACTTAGGGAAGGGAAATAATCAGCTAGAGATAATAATTTAAAAGTTAAAAACTAACAAAAAGTAATTTTTACTCATTCAAGGAGTTAATGTAGGTATAAAAACGTAAAAATATGATTTTGATCAATAATTGGTGGCTGATTTTAGTTAAGCGTCCGATTTCGTGAATAGAACACTAAAATAATAAGGGTAAGACAAAACATATTTCACCTTAAGGTAAATTAAGTGCCTTATCCAAAATGGCATTTTATTCTCTGGTTAAATGGGAGGGTTGTTAGAAAAATAGACTGCAATAAAAAACATTCACCTGAAAAAGTCGCATTCTCTTTATGATGCTCACTTTATTATCTTCATCTTGCCATTAAGTGATAGATAGTTTCTTTTTGTTATTACTTATCAATTTTATTAAACAAAAAAGCAAAAAATAATCTTCCTTTTTTCTAGAAGTCAGCGACTAGGGCAGAAATACGGATTAAATTTATACAATCAATGAACTATAAGAGGCGTAGATACACAGAATAGGGTGAAAAAAGTTTTAGCGTAGAGTGTGAAGTAATGAGAAAGAAAAGAATAAAGCCATTATCTTTCGTTTTTTTCGAGAAGATAATGGCTTTTTTTCAAATTAATTGAAGCAGAGCTTATAATCCGCCCACTTCTCTTGGTGTTGCTCGCATTGAGCTACGAATTGTATTGCCCATCATATCCACTCTGGCTTGGAATGGTGGGAACGGTAATGGGATGCCATGCTCTGCAAAGGCTAAGAGAATATTTTGGTGGATCTCGTGTCTTGCCGGCATTCTGTGCCCCATCTCTGCGGCATAAACACGTAATTCAAAAATCTGAATACCTTGCTGTAAATCGACCAGATAAACCTCTGGTGCTGGGTTTTCTAAAATCATCGTAGAGCGTTTTGAGGCTTCTAATAACACATTTGTTACTTGCTCACTGTTACAGTCTGCTGGAGCAGGGATGGTCATTACGATACGAGTGACCGAATCTGAGAGTGACCAGTTAATAAATTGCTCTGTAATAAAAGCCTTGTTCGGTACGATAATTTCTTTTCTATCCCAGTCGGTTAAGGTAGTTGCCCGAGTGTTGATCTTAGAAATATTTCCGGTCAAATTCCGAATAGTAACGGTATCGCCAATCCGAATCGGTTTTTCAAATAAGATCATCAAACCTGAAATGATGTTGGCAAAAATTTCTTGTAAGCCAAAACCTAACCCAACACCCATTGCCGCCACTAGCCACTGTAATTTTGACCACTCAATCCCTAATAAAGAGAAACCCACAATACTCCCAATTAAGGTGATGGTGTATTTGGTCATCGTGGTAATGGCGTAGCCTGTACCCGGTGTTAAATCAAGATGCTGTAAAATGGCCAACTCAAGTAAAGCAGGGAGATTTCGTACTAATTGAGTTGTAATAATAATGACAAGGATTGCTACTAAAATAGAACCCATCGTAATAGGTTGTACCGTGTTAACACCATTTACCGATGAGGTGACGTCCCAAAGTCGGATATTATCAACGAAAGAGAACGCGGTGTTTAATTCAGACCACAATAAGATCATCGAGACTAATGCAATCATCGTTAGAATAGAGCGAACTAAACCAATGGATTGCGCACTGATAGCATCAAGGTCTATTTCTTGAGCTTCAATTTCAAGCCCTACTGTGCTCTCACCACTGCTCCCAACAATCGTATTTTCATCTTCGCCTTTTGCACGCTGAGCCAGAATTTCTGCACGCTTTTGTTTAGCTCGTTCAAAGGCTAATTTTCGGCGCTGAATAAGCATCCATCGCTGAATAATGTGGTAGATAATCAGTAGAGCAAACCAAATGGCGACAGACATTTCTAAACGACCGAGTAAGACAATCGATGTAGAAAGGTAACCTAAGACGGCGGCTAAACCTGCAATAACCGGAGCAAGCAGTAAGAACCACCATAAAATGGTATTGATAAGGTTATCGCCAGATCCATGTTTATCAAGATAAAGTGGTACGTGAGCTTTTTTAAGGCTAGATGTAATAAAGCTTAGGGCGATACAGAGTAGTAAGAAACAGAAGCGACCAACCGTTGGTGCAAATTCTCTATCGCTATAATATTCAAAGGTAACTAATGACATCATCAGCGGAACGATGACAAAAATAGAAAGCTGGTAAAAGCGCATCGCTTTTTTAACACGGCTCTCTTTCCATTTAAATTGAGCTATAAATAGGCCGTTATGACGTGCAAAGGTTGCACTTATCATAAATAGCCACAGCACAGGTGCTGCTGCTGTGACGCCATATCCAATAGCTCCCGCCATTGGATAACGCCATTCAACACTTTGTAAGCCATAACCTACGGCAGACCATAACAGAGGTAATGGCAACGCAATTAAAATAGACCAAAAGACCGTGCGTATCGTCAGTGAAAAGTGATCTTGTGTGACTTTACCAATACGGTTGCTGACTCTTTCAAGAAATGCGTTGTAGTGTTTTCGAGTGCGCAGACTAAAGCCCACAATTGATAAAGTGACAAATAGGAACAGGAACGTATCCTGATTTTTAAGCATGCTGACAGCAGCATGACCTAATTGTGAGAAGGTATCTAGCGAAAGCAATCGGGTGATATCTTTGACTAATAAAACCGGATAATTAAATTTGATGGGGCTGATATCAGCAACCCAGAACATATAACGGTTTGTGGCGTCTTTTGTCTCTTTTAATGCATCCGCTAATTGTGTTGTTGCCACTTTTAGTTTTGTTAACTCAAGAATTTGAGAGTCATAACCGGATAGCAACGAATTCAATAATTCATGGCGTGCTTGAATAAGAGAATCAAAAATATATTGTTGAGCTTCAGGCAATTTAGAGCCATCTGCGGTTTCTGGCGGCTGGATCTTACTTAAGTTTTCCAGCATATCCTCATAGCCTAAACGCTCGACACGTAACTGAATAATATCTCTATCAAGTTCTTGTGAACGAGGCATTTCAGGTAAGCGGGAAAGCTGTGTTCTTAATGCTTCACCTAATGCTGTGGAGCCACTTAACCACTGTGCTTGTTCTCGAATAGTGGTAAGCGTTTGACGAACTTGTTGTGTCTGCTGTGTGGTAATGCGTTGTTTTTCTGATAACTCACTCATTTCCTGTGTTTGTTTATTCAGGATCTGAGAAAGTTCACGGTTAGTTTGGATCTGTTTTGTCAGAAATTCAGGAAGCTCGCCACCTTTCTCCGCCAGCATTTCTGTTTTTTCTAATGCCAGATCAGCCACTTCTTGGCGTTTTATATTTAATAAGCTGCGCAATTGTTGTAGTTGCACATCAAGGCGCTGATAGCGTTTTTTAAATAATTCTAAGCGAAGGCGAGCAATTTCTTGGCGGTTATTAGCCGAGAGTTGTGCCATTTCAAGCTCATTAACCATCGCTTTACGTGCGGTGACTTCAGCTTGTGTTAGCTTATTTTGTGCCTCTGTTAACGGTGTTGTTGACGCACTGGCAGCGGCGAGTCTTGCTGTTGCATCGCTGAGTAAACGGCGTGCTTCAGAAAGCTGCTGCGGTAATAGGTTTAAAGATTCGCTAATTTCTCGGCTTTTATCTTGCTCTTGTTGCTGAAGCCTTGCTTGTTCCATTAATTGGCTACTGATTTGAATAATTTTCTGTTCTAAATCAGGAATGCTAATTTTTTCAGGGATAGTCGGAACAGCATGGCTTTCTTCAAGCAGTTTGGTTCTTAGCTCTTGCGTAATTTGAGGGTAATCATCAATGGTTTTTTGATAGTTATCTGCGTTTGTTTGCGCTTTATCACCATCATTAATCCAGTTGATAGTGCCTTGTAGCGCCTGAACTGCCTCAATATCTTGAGGATTGGTGCTTCCTTCAAGTTGTTTAATATCTTGACGTAATTTTTCTACATCCGCTGATATTGCAGATGTGCTTAACGAAAGCGTCAAAAAGAGCGAGAAGAAAAGACTGATTATCAGGCGCACAAAGGTTACTCCGAATTACGTGTTATTCACTGATGGCATTATTGTCATTACCAGCGACATTGATGATGGAACCCAATTGTTCCCCCATTAATGTAACGGAGCCATTCATAAGATCTTTATTCAGTTGAACGGTATTTTCTGGGAAAAGATTGATGACCGTTGAGCCTAACTTAAATCGGCCCATTTCTTCCCCTTTTTTCAAGAATATCGCACCTGCTTTATCGGCTTGTGGATATGTCCAACGTTTAATAATACCTTCACGAGGTGGCGTTACCATGCCACACCAAACCGTTTCAATACTACCAACAATTGTTGCACCCACTAGAATTTGTATCATGGGGCCAAATTGAGTTTCAAAGAGGCAGATAATACGTTCATTACGTGCAAATAAGTTAGGAACATTAGCTGCGGTTAATGGATTAACAGAGAAGAGATCGCCTGGGACATAAATCATCTCTTTTAATAAACCATCACAAGGCATGTGAACACGGTGGTAATCACGGGGTGAAAGATATGTCGTAATAAACTGACCATTACGGAACTTATCTGCCAACATAAAATTACCCGCAAGTAACGCTTCAAGGGTGTAATGATGCCCTTTAGCTTGCAGAATTTGATCGTCTTGAATAAGACCGAGTTGGCTTACTGCGCCATCAGCAGGCAATGCAAGTTGGTCATCACCTTCGATAATAGGACGAGCGCCATCTTTTAATGCACGAATAAAGAAATCGTTGAATGAAGAATAAGCTTGGAACTGGCTATCTTTTGCTTCATTCATATCGACTTTATATGCTTTAGCAAAGGCTTTGATCGCAAATTGGGTAATTACACCCGCTTTTTTGTTTGCAAACCAACCTGCTAGCTGTGTGAGCCATAATTTAGGCAATAAATACTGTAGTTTAATTTTTAGCTTGTCCAAAATGGCAACCTCTGGGATTGAACGATAAAAAATAGACAAAAGGGGTCTATTGTACCCACCCTTAATAGGGTTGTCAGTGAATCAATTATTAAGAGTCTAAATTAATGTTCTTACGAACCTTCACCTGACTCATGCTTTCTAAAATACGGTGGTAATTTTCAAAGCGAGTTTCTGCAATTTCGTTGTTTCTCACCGCTTCACTAATTAAGCAACCCGGATCATCCAAGTGTTTGCAATCGCGGAATTTACACCCTCCCAAATAAGGTCTAAATTCAATAAATCCTTTTGTTACTTGTTCTGGTGTTAAATGCCATAGACCAAATTCACGCACACCCGGCGAGTCAATGACATCTCCTCCTTGCGGGAAATGGTAAAGGCGTGATGCGGTGGTGGTATGCTGACCTAAACCTGAGTTATCAGAAACCTGATTAACCAGAATGCTTTCTTCCATTGGTGGTAATAAGGTATTGAGTAAGCTTGATTTTCCGACACCAGATTGCCCAGCAAAAATGGAGATACGGCCAATCAACTCTTGTGTTAATGCATCAAGACCTTCTTTGGTGTAGCTAGAGACTTCAAGAACGCGATAACCAATATTTTTATAAGTTTGCATCCATTCGCTGACAGTCTTGCGGCTTTCCTCGTCTAACATATCGATTTTATTGAGTACAATCAGAGGCTCTACGTTTAACGTCTCACAGGCTACAAGGTAACGGTCGATAATATTTAAAGAGAGTTCAGGCAAAATAGCCGAAACGATAATAATTTGATCAATATTAGCCGCGATAGGTTTAATACCATCATAATAGTCAGGACGAGTAAGTACTGACGTTCGTTCGTGTACCGCTTCTACAATACCGTTTACGCGGACATTTTCTTGTGTTTGTAGCGCAGGACGCCAAACAACTTTATCACCCGTTACCAGTGATGAAATTGTGCGTCGAATATTGCATCGTGTAATGGTGCCGTCAGCAGCTTCGATATCTGCATGTTGACCAAAACGGCTGATCACTAAACCTTCGGTTGCTTCGCCTAATTGCGTATCGTCTAATTCAACGTGGTTTTTTTTCTCTTTGCTCTGCAAACGCTTTTTATGATTTTCTTGTACTCGGCGTTGCTGGCCTTTAGATAATTTACGTTTTGTCACCGATCCTCACTTGTATTATTCGGTTAGATGTTCTTCTGTCGTGCTTATTGAGTAAACGCGCTATGATAAACGCTAAAATATCATGTCTCACACTTAGAAACAGCTAGGATATATTATGTCAAAAAGCGAGAACAATCTGATCTGGATAGATCTGGAAATGACAGGTCTTGATCCTGAATGTGACCGTATCATCGAAATAGCCACTATCGTGACAGATCCTCAACTTAATATTTTAGCAGAAGGCCCTGTTATTGCAGTCCATCAATCTGATGAACAATTAAGTTTAATGGATGAATGGAATACACGTACTCATACAGGTAGTGGCTTAGTTGAGCGTGTAAAAGCCAGTTCATATGATGATAATTCCGCACAAAAAGCGACAATTGAATTCCTAGAAAAATGGGTACCAAAAGGCGTATCACCTATCTGTGGTAATAGTGTGGGGCAAGATAGACGTTTTCTATACCGTTACATGCCCGAACTAGAGCAATATTTTCACTATCGTTATCTTGATGTGAGTACATTAAAAGAATTAGCTCGTCGTTGGAAACCTGAAATTTTAGAAGGTTTTGAGAAAAAAAATACTCATCAGGCACTGGATGATATTCGTGAATCTATTGCAGAGCTTGATTATTATCGTAAAACCTTTATTAAAGAGTAAAAAGCGTGCATTCATGATTGATATTGCATCATTGTGATGATTTTATCGGCATGTAATCAAAAAAACGTATTTTTTTATTGATAAGGGCTTGCGGTTAAGCATTTTTCTCGTATAATGCGCTTCCCGTACCGATGAAGAATTTCGTTTGTACGGGTGTAAGAAAG
>DWTR01000020.1:0-61490 GCA_018244935.1 Ardaris minthe | reverse complement strand
CGTGAATGCAACGGTATCACTAAGTATAGCCCCCATTAGCAAAATAGCCTGAGAGGCGGTAAGTGGCATTGACACTTCGTGCATCAGAATAGAAAGCAGAACAGTTCCGCTGCATCCTACGGCTCTGATCCAAACATCAGGAGGGTTTCGGGTGATGATGGTTCCAATACGATGGTGATCAATGATCCCGATGATATTGCTACTCATTAGGGAAGGCGGTCCTTGCTCAGCATCAGTAAAATCGACTAACCATACAGCTTTATCGGTTAAGTCAGTCGTTAGTAAATTGGGCTGTGGGACACCAGCTACGCTAAGGATATAACGGGTTTCTGGGGTGATATCGCCCAAACGCCAAGGAGTTGCAGACCTACCAGTATAATTAAGCCAATCAGCCACAACGAGTGTGCTACAGATAGCATCACTATCAGGATTTTGATGGCCCAAAACATAGATTGAGTCTTCTTTTTGAAGGGGAAGTTGTTTATGGTCGAGATTTGATTTAGTTTTATTTTTCATAGCGATACCTGACATACATGCCTATAAGAGGACAAATTAATTGTATATCAGGCGTCATCATCTGGTATTGTGAGAATAACCAGCGGTTGGGAAAGGTGGAACACCATCACCTTGTAAAATTAAGCTTATATCGGTCTTAGTATTAAATCAACCCAAAAGTATTTTCCATAGTCATATATCAAAAATAGCAGAAGTAAAATTCTTCCATTGAGTATATTGAAATAGCTTGAGTAGATGGGGCGAAAAGAACTATCAGTTCAAGATTTACATTTATAGGAGGAAGCCACCGTATTATTATACTTTAGATTCAATTTAACATAATATACATTATGCGAATCTTGGTATCTAAATACGGATAGACACTAAAATCTCTGATTTGGTCTGGTTGATTATGTTGGTTCTTTTTAACTAAAGCTCATTTGCCAATACTTTTTCTAAGTCTTGAATATAGGCTTTTTGCCTTTTCTTCAGATACCATTTCACTAAAGGTTTTAATAAAATCTTTGGAGCGCAAAAGAAATGAGCATCAGGAAGCGTATGATGCTTTCGTTAGCTCCGCAGGAAAACAAGGAAATGTTATATATGGAGTGAAAGTATCTACTTCTGTTGGACAATTTAAAAATGGAAGTTTTCTTTACATTACTTATTATGGAACTGTAGCAACAGTAGAATGTACTAGTTAAGCAACAATTCATATAATGCACTCTACCTCTAAAAACGAGCCTTCCCGATTGCGGTAACCCCAAAACCATTCTACCGCAATCGCTCAAAACCCTTTTGTAACATATACTGAAACTTATCACGAATAACGCTTATATAACCTCCATATGCAGATATTCCCATCCGTGTTATTAACGGCCATTTGATGCCAAACAAAAATATCACCGTGTATTACTTCTATAATTACCCACTTATTCATTGATACAGATGTGGTCACATGGTTAATACACTGAATCTTAACTGGCCTGAATTTTTAGAAAAATACTGGCAAAAAAAACCTGTTGTACTGAAAAATGCATTTCCTAATTTTGTCGATCCTATCACACCAGATGAACTGGCAGGTCTGGCAATGGAGCCGGAAATTGACAGCCGCCTTGTTAGCCTCACTGGCGACAAATGGCAGGCCAGTCATGGCCCGTTTGAAGACTTCAGCGAATTAGGTGAAGAAGGATGGTCACTATTAGTACAGGCTGTCAACCATTGGCATATGCCGGCAGCTGAACTGGTGAAACCGTTTCGAGTACTACCTGAATGGCGTCTTGATGACTTGATGATCTCCTATTCTGTGCCGGGAGGTGGTGTCGGCCCACATATTGATAACTATGATGTTTTTATCATTCAAGGAATGGGACGTCGCCGCTGGCGTGTAGGTGATGCCTTACCAATGCGCCAATTCTGCCCTCACCCCGCATTACTGCATGTTGATCCATTTGAACCAATTATTGATGTAGAAATGGCACCGGGAGATATTTTATATATCCCACCTGGATTCCCTCACGATGGCTTCACCTTTGAAGATACCATGAATTATTCTGTTGGCTTTCGTGGGCCAAATGGCCGTGATTTGCTGAGCAGCTTTGCAGACTATGCATTGGAACAAGATCTGGGTGGAATAAATTATGGCGATCCAAATCTA
The DNA here is from genome assembly GCA_018244935.1 of Ardaris minthe. Classification (NCBI taxonomy): domain Eukaryota; kingdom Metazoa; phylum Arthropoda; class Insecta; order Lepidoptera; family Hesperiidae; genus Ardaris; species Ardaris minthe. The sequence continues at coordinate 59,338 of DWTR01000020.1, read as the reverse complement.
ACCGTACGCGACAATGCCGGAAAAATGGAACCTCATGAAGTTGAACGTCTGCGCGCTATGATGATTGAGATGATCAACAAACCCGGTGATTTTGAACAGTGGTTAGGTCGCTTTGCAACTACACCGCGCTATGAGCTAGATATTGCGCCTTCAGAACCACCTTATCAACCAGAAGAAGTACTGAATGCACTGAATGACGGTGAAAAACTGATCCGACTAAGCGGGCTTCGCGTCCTACGCATCGCAGAAAGTTTCTTTGTGAATACAGAAAATTGGATGACCAAAGAAACGAAGGGAGCAGATGCATTGTGCCAGTTTACAGAAGTTGGAGCAGATGAACTCGGTGAAGCATTGAATAACCCAGCCTTTGTTGCCGAATTAACCGAATTTATCAATCAAGGATATTGGTACTTCGCAGAATAAGCGATATTTGCTGGATATGATAAAACACCTGCTTGCGGGTGTTTTATTTTTTGTTTCCCCCTGCTTCTTTCTCAAATCAGATGACGCTGGCTTATTAATTATAAGTACGCCCTGTTGACTTATGTCAAATAAACCAAAGTTAAACGAATCGATTCAACTCATTGATGAGCTACCTCTCTTGACTTAATAACCAATGGGGCGAGAATGCACTAATACTTTAATTTATCTGAATAATAATCTGATATTGGAAGGTTTATCATGAGCTATCGTATGTTTGATTACTTGGTACCGAATGTTAACTTCTTTGGCCCAGGTGCTATCTCTGTTGTTGGCGAACGTTGCAAATTATTGGGCGGTAAAAAAGCCCTGCTGGTAACAGATAAAGGTCTACGAGCAATAAAAGATGGTGCTGTAGATAAAACTATCGGTTATCTAAAAGAAGCGGGTATTGATGTTGCCGTATTTGATGGCGTTGAACCTAACCCAAAAGACACTAATGTGCTTGAAGGTCTTGCAATGTTTCGCAAAGAACAATGCGACATGATAATTACAGTGGGAGGCGGAAGCCCGCACGACTGCGGTAAAGGTATCGGTATTGCAGCCACTCATGAAGGTGATCTTTACAATTATGCAGGTATTGAAACACTCACAAATCCACTCCCTCCGATTATTGCAGTAAATACCACTGCCGGTACAGCAAGTGAAGTTACTCGCCACTGTGTTCTGACCAATACAAAAACTAAAGTTAAATTTGTTATTGTGAGCTGGCGTAACCTCCCTTCTGTTTCTATTAACGACCCACTGTTAATGATTGGCAAACCCGCTGGACTCACAGCAGCAACAGGTATGGATGCATTAACTCACGCAGTTGAAGCTTACATCTCTAAAGATGCTAATCCAGTCACTGATGCTTCAGCTATTCAAGCGATTCGCTTAATTTCTCGTAACTTACGCCAAGCCGTAGCCTTGGGAACAAACCTGAAAGCCCGTGAAAATATGGCTTATGCTTCACTTTTAGCTGGAATGGCATTTAATAACGCTAACCTTGGTTACGTGCATGCAATGGCTCACCAGTTAGGTGGTTTATATGATATGCCACATGGTGTCGCTAATGCGGTGCTATTACCACATGTACTGCGTTATAACCTTATTGCTAATCCAGAAAAATTTGCAGATATTGCTGAATTTATGGGTGAAAACATCACAGGGTTATCCGTGATGGATGCTGCAGAACGCGCTATTGCAGCTATCGCTCGCCTCTCTACGGATATTGGTATTCCTCAACATTTAAAGGAATTGGGTGTGAAAGAATCTGATTTCCCATATATGGCGGAAATGGCACTCAAAGACGGTAATGCATTCTCTAATCCTCGTAAAGGTAATGAAAAAGAGATCATTGAGATTTTCCGTCAAGCCTTCTAATCTCCCCCCTAAATGATAAATCCGTCAGTATTATTCTACTGGCGGATTTAAGATCACGCCTTTTCATCTTTTGCCACATCAAATATAATAATACGTATAAATAACAAATAAATGCTAACTCTAACAAGGTAGTTTAATGAGTAAAAGTGGCAAAAATTATACAAAAGAAAAAATAACACAACGAAACTTAGTGGAAAAAAAGAAAAATCACCCTGTTCGTCTTTTTATAAAAAGTTGGGATTTCTGGGGTAAATCATTTCTTAGTTTTTTTATTTTTATTCCAATTGTTTATTTTTTAAGTGATAGCGGCACTAAACATATTTTAATTATTATTTATAGTTGTATCTGTATCCCCTTACTTCCGTTCGCTAAAAAATGCAGTGACGACATATTTCTTCATTACTTTTCAAAAGACATTTTCGATGAATATATCAATGGCGGTGGAGCCAAAGGTGGCGGTGTATTATATCTAATGGTGCTAATCCCATTGATCATACCGTTAGCAATAGGATATTTTGTCTATCAGATTAAAAAGTATAGAAAATAATTAACGTTTAGATGTCTTTTTAATACCATCCTAAATTATTCCAAAATGTTACTATTTCCAGAATTTCCTTATATGTGGATATATGTAATAAGATACTTATAAATGGCTAATTAATAACTTTGCTCTCTTTATATATTAACTTGGCCATTTTACCCATATATGTATTTATCTATTTTTATTTGTCGATATAATCTAAAAACTGATTTTTATAAAAATATCATAACTCATTGTATGCTTTATTTGACAAGGAAAATAAATAATGAAAAATAATATGATGTCTTTTACTTCAGCATTATGTTGGCTAAGTTTTTGGTTTGGTGCTGTTCTTGTTGGTGGTTCATGGCTATATGCAAAATTACAAGAAAAGATATTTTTAACAGGATTAGATAAAGGATTTTTAGAATTAACCTCACCAGATAGCACTGTAGCGTTAATGTTATCTATTGGTGTTATGATGATTGCACTCGGCTTGATTTATGTTCCTTTATATTACTCAGCAATGTTTATCGGTAATACCGTGACTATTTTAAGTAGAAAGCCGATTAGAATTTAATTCTAACTTAATGCATTCTTTTAATGTTTTATTAAATTATCTTTCGACGTAAAAGAAAAAGAGCCTAAATAATCTTATTTAGACTCTTTTTTTCTATGGTTATTAAAGTGCTTTAGAAGGACAACATAATTGTTTTAGTCCTCTAAAAAGCCATAATAACGAATGCCAAATCAGTAGTAATATAATTAAATTAGCAAAGATAAATAGTGCAGTTGAGAGTAACTGCATAAAATGGCTATTAGCTATCATACTCATATTTAATGATGCCTTTGCTAACGCCGAGACGCCAAAGGAAAAACTCCAAAATGGTAATGAAAATGGCTGTTTAATAAACCAAGGGATTAATCTCACCATAAATAAAAGTTGTAATAGACCATAGCCTAATAACATTTTAGCGAAAAAATCGATATGATTATCATTAATAGCCAAATAAGCGCTGCAAGCAACTAAAGCCGGCGCTAATTGAATACCAAAGGATAGCCGTGATTTTTCATCCATGACCCCTTCACTACGTATTCTTTTTAAAATAGCAGGTTCTAAACTTAGCCAAGAAAATACGCCAGCACCAAAAAATAAAATACCCAAATCATTAAATCCGAATGCACCACATGCCATGGCACAGATAAAGTTATTCGCCACTGTCGGTAAATATAATACAGGTGTAGTGGCCATTTTAGGATATTCGCCCTTCCATTGATAACCAATCAGCCAACTAGAATACGTTAACTGAGCAAACGCACCGAGAATAAACAATACAAGAGAGAATAATGGTAAATAAGGGTTTAAACCTATTGATACTAAGACTGTTGTTGCAGGAAATAAACTCGTAAATCCACTGGCAACCGGATGTTTAATTTCATCCAGAATAGCATATCGATGAAATAACCATTTACCCAATAAAAACAGCGTAAGCGTTAACCAAACCAAGCAACCTACACCAATAAATATTTCACCGATAAAAGACGGATAGTGGTGCTCTTTTGCTGCATAGCGCCATGCCATTCCCGTACCAATCATTCCTAATACAACACCAAAATAGCCCGAGGCGAATTGTGAAGAGAGTATTTTAAATTTATTTAGCAATATCATATTGTTACATTAACTCATATAAATGACATAGTTACATAAATGACATAGTTACATTGATGCTTTTCTTATGAGCCTCAAATAATAATATAAATAATAAAATTTATTTTGATTTAATGCATTTAAAATGTATGTTATTAGCATTCACTCATTTTAAGAGTTTTCACCCCTTATGTTCCCGAATATTCTGATGCTCGTATAAATACGATAACGATATCTTTATATTGTCCTTTATATCGGAGTTTATAAAAATGAATATCACGTTAAAAAAGATTGGAACATTGTGTGTCGCTTCTGTTCTGCTTTTTTCTCTTGCGGGTTGTTCTAGCATGACAAAACGCGATCGTAACACAGCAATTGGAGCCGGTGCGGGTGCCATTGGTGGCGCAATTTTAACTGACGGTAGCGCATTAGGCACTATTGGCGGTGGTGTCTTAGGTGGCGTTATTGGTCATCAAGTCGGTAAAAAATAATTGATATTGTCTTATGACTAGGCTGGGTTTGTTGCTCAATAAACCCAGCCTCAGCGTTGTTAATTGCTCTGTTTAACCCCTTTTGTCTTACAGTTGAAAACAAAAATCTGACTTATTATTAAAGATAAAAATCTTTCATATAAGAAAAGGATATTGTTTTTAGCCTGATTTATCACAAAGCCGATTTTTAAACTTGACTCTTTCTAGTGATAGCCTTTTACTTTCAATCATTATAACTATCGAGGGTAATTAAATGATTATTTTTATCACGGGTGCTTCTGCTGGCTTTGGTGAAGCCATTGCTCGTCATTTTATCAGCCATGGACATAAAGTTATTGGTACTGCTCGTCGTTTGGATAAACTGAATAACTTGCATAAAGAGCTAGGTGAACAATTTTATCCATTACAGCTAGATGTTACAGATAAAAAAGCAGTCAGTGAGATTTACACACAATTACCTGAAAAATGGCGTGAAATTGATGTGTTGGTTAATAATGCAGGATTAGCCCTAGGTTTAAATACCGCCGATAAAGCCAATCTTGATGATTGGGATACGATGATCGAGACAAATAATAAAGGTCTGGTTCATGTCACCCGCGCTATTCTTCCTTTTATGGTAGAAAGAAACCAAGGTCATATTATTAATATCAGTTCAACAGCAGCGTCTTGGCCTTATATGGGCGGTAATGTTTATGGTGCGACCAAAGCGTTTGTTAAGCAATTTAGCTTAGGATTACGTGCTGATCTCCAAGGTAAAAAAGTCCGTGTGACCGATATAGAGCCAGGGCTTGTTGGTGGTACAGAGTTTTCATTAGTTCGTTTTAAAGGCGATAGTGATAAAGTTGAGCAAACTTATGCTAATGCAAATGCATTAACACCTGAAGATGTAGCAGAAGCAGTATATTGGACAGCAACATTACCTGCTCATGTGAATATCAATACCTTAGAAATGATGCCTGTGAGTCAGTCATTTGCGGGGTTAAGCGTTCATCGCCAAAACTAAATGCACTGAAAACGCATTTTTTATTAAGGTATCAGCTATAATGATTAAGATATAATAGTCATTGAGAGCAATAGCTACATAACTTTAGAGGATAGCAACCATGATAAACACACTAACTAAGAAACAAGTCATCAGAACCATGGTGTTCTCCTTATTTCTTGGTTTATCAGTGTCTTCTTTTTCTTCTGTTGCCGCTTCAACTAATGTAACCATTAATGGCGATGGCTATGACAATGTCTTAGATAAAGAACAAGCTCGACAAATGAAAGAAGACTGGGATCAAAAGCGTGAGCTTCGAACCCAAATCAATCAGCGGGAAAAAACCGAATTTAATAAAATAGATAAAGCCATTGATGAGCGAGATGCTTGTCTGAAAAGCGCGAATGTCTATGCATATTGGGAGCCTGAAACTCGTCGTTGTTTAGACAGTAATACTGGCCGCCCTGTTAATCCGTAAGAAAATAGTGTAAAACAGTGATGTTTACTCCATAAAACAAGGAGAGAATGATATGAAAAAATATGTATTTGCAGTAATGGCCACACTAGTTGCATTTGCACCTTTAGCCGCGAATGCGGGTTGTGATGAAGTTGTTGAGTCTATTCAACAAAAAATCGTTAATAATGGTGTGCCAGCCGCTAACTTTACTTTAACTGTCGTTGAAAATGATCAAGTTGCACAAACAGAAGGTAAGGTTGTTGGAACATGCGAAAATGACAGTAAGAAGATTGTTTATACTCGTCATTAATCTATAGTTGATAAAATCATATCGACTAATCCTGATATAGGTTGATAACTTTTCAGGCATAAAACGCTCGGTGAACTTCATCGAGCGTTTTTCATTATAGAGCTGTATGGATGATCCGTTCTATTTTATTTAGTCTTAATATTGAGTGCTATTTTTATCATTAGTTATGCTTGAGGCTAAATCAGAAAAAATAAAAACACCCAATGAATTTAATCATCAGGCATTTAAAAGTAACAAGTTTGGTATCGTTTAAAAACAGATAGCAATCCACTTCGTTACTTATTGATATTTTCTCTTTTATATTATCTCTTAAGCAGGTACGGCAATTTCTAACTGACTTAAATCGAGGTAACAAGAGAGATCACGTTCTTCCGGACGTAACAAATACGGGATTTCACCAATCAGCGGTGCAGGAATATGCTGAGACAGCCTTTCCACAATTTTCGCGTAATAAGGTAATCCTGGATTTATTCTGTTCGCAACCCAACCTACTAATTTAACACCATCATTGATAATAGATTGCGCTGTTAATATTGAGTGATTGACACAGCCTGGTTGAATACCAACAACCAAAACAACTGGGATTTGTTCTTTCACCACCCAATCAGAATAAAAAGTATTATCATCAAGAAGATAACGCCAACCACCATTACCTTCGATAACAACACACTCTGCTTTTTTACTTAAATTATCTAGCTCATTTGAAATTTTATTAAAATCGATTTCATTTTCACTAACATAACAATTATCAAGCAAAATAGGATTAATTTCGTCGTAGCGAACTTCAACTGGCGATGAATTATGAATAATCATAGCGTCACGATTACGTTCACCATCAGCCGTTTCATGCAATTCTGTTGCAATAGGCTTATAACCCACTGCCGTTGACCCGCCACGATTTAATGACTGAAGAAGTGCTCGGGTTACAACAGTTTTACCCACGTTGGTATCTGTCCCCGTAACAAAAAAGCGTGTTAACATATAATTTACTTCCGTTATGACAGATAAATCAGGTTCATAAAAAATGACAGAGATTAGAGTTTAGGGTAACACTGTTTCTGGTGGCTTGAGGTAGCTCAATTTTTTAGTTAATTGCTCAAAAATAGAGAATTCGTTAATGATCAATTGGCGCATTTACGCATATAAAACAGTTTTGTTACGTTTTATTTAGCTTAATTTAGCCTTGCATTAATTCAATTAACAAAGAACCGTTATACAGCGCTTCTTTCACTAAAGATGCGGCTGGTAATGTACCTTTATTTCTTAACTCTGTTTCTTCAATAATGAGTGACTTTGCATAACGAGGCATAACATGATCTTGGATATGATCCAACATCAAAGGAAAGAGCACTGATTTAGCACGACACAGCGGTGAACCAATTAATATTTTTTGCGGATTAAAAATATTGATCATCACAGCCAAAATAAAACCTAATCGCTGAGCGACTAAATTTACAATTTCAAGCGCGGGTTTATCGCCAACTAATATCGCATCACACAATGTCTCAACGGTTATGGGATATTTGTTTAGCAACGAAGTGGGATCTTCTTGAGCTAATAATTGGGCTTTCTTAATTAATTGAGGAATAGCAATTTCTGTTTCTAAGCACCCTTTTGCCCCGCAATAACAGCTATTTTGAGAATCGATAACTTTAGTATGTCCAATTTCGATGGCACTATGGCTGTTAGAATGTAATGTTTTTCCATTGTTTATCACGCCAGCACCAACAATATCATCGATAACAATTTGCAGAACGTCTGAATTGTTTTTTGCCGCACCATATAAAGATTCCGCCATTGTCCATGCAGTTACGCTATGCTGTAAAAATACAGAAACACCTGTTTTTTCATGGATTTTATCGGCCAGTGGAATATCTTTAATATCATAATAAGGCGAGCTATAAATAACACCACTAATGGGATCAACAATGGCATTCATTGTAATGCTAATTGCTGTCAATCTTTCAACATGAGATTGATAACGTTCGAAAAATTTATCAATTGCAATTAAAAAGTAATTAAGAAAATCATCGCTGTATTCTTTGGGGAAATCGAATGTATCTTCAGTAACCAGTTTGCTATCTAATTCTCTTAAACTAAAAAGTAAACTACCTTTATTGACACGGATACAGAGAAATTGCCAGCCTTGGCTTTCTAATTTTAATCCGACAGCGGGTCTGCCACGAAATCCCACATCAGGGAATTCCGTTTCATGAATAAGGTGTGCTTCAACTAATTCTCGCGTGATCTTTGTAATACTTGCTGGTGCAAGCTCTGCCTTTTTCGACAATGAAATACGAGAAATGGGACCATGTTCATCAATCAAGCGAAAGACTGTGCCAAGATTAAATTGTTTTACGTGATCGATGTGACTAGGTTGGTTCCCCATTGAATGCATCCTTAATTAAAGAGCCATAATTAATTCGAGGCTCCAAATAATTCATTACCGATTATGTCGTCAATTTGTGATAATTGTACAATACTTACATAAAAAGCGTGATCAAAAACACATATAAATCAAGATTTTTGGTGATCTAAGATATTTTTCAATAACAATTGCGTTAATCGATTCGCCGCCGCAGGAATAGCGCGTTTATTATGTGAAACTAACCAAACTTCAGAGAACGCCTGAGTATTTGCAAAGTGTAGATAGTGCACGCCATCGACTTTCATTCGCGTAAATGATTTTGTCACAATAGAAATACCAAGCCCTGCGGCAACTAGCCCTAAAATCGTCATCGCTTCACCCGCTTCTTGTGCGATAGTTGGCGTAATTCCTGACAAACTAAGCAGTTGAATAATCTCATCATAAAGTGCTGTACCAACATCTCTTTCAAAGAAAACAAAAGGATATTGCCCAATATCTTGAATATTGACCCCTGTTTCTTTATAAGCAAGCAGTGGATGCCCTTCATAAACCGCTAAAATAAAAGGCTCCCGAAACAATAGCTGGTGGTGCAAATTTTCAGGTAATGTCGTGTTTCGCATGATCCCAAGATCAATACGTCCCGTCAGTAACGGGGATATCTGTTGTTTGGTATTCATTTGATGCATATGAATACCGACTTCTGGATAGTTTTCTCTAAACTGCCGCAAACTCAAGGTGACTAAATGCATAAAAGGTGTTGTTGAGGTAAAACCAATTGAAATTTCTCCTAATTCACCTTTTTCCATTCTAGCGGCGCGAGTCGCGGCTGCGTTGACCTGCGCCATAATTTGATACGACTCTTTTAAAAACATTTGTCCTGCGGGTGTTAACGAGACTGAACGGTTTGTTCTCTCTAAAAGTCTTGCGCCTATTTCGCTTTCAAGTGTTTGTATTTGTTGGCTTAAAGGAGGTTGAGAAATATTCAATCTTTCGGCTGCTTTACCAAAGTGAAGCTCTTCTGCAACAGCAATAAAGTAACGCAAATGTCTAAGTTCAATATTCATATTTCTCTCATATTGTTATTGATACTTTAAAAGTCTTATTCTTAATGATTAATATATTAGACAAAAAAATCAAATATTTCTAACATTGACATAAATCAAATTTAAGTAATGGAAGTTTAATCAATATGGATACTCACGAAATAGACAGCAAAGGTATGCGCTTAAACACTGATATTTCAGACAATACATCAAGTATAAAAAAGCCTGCTCAACGCCAATCTAACCCTAAACACTATATTCAACGTGATGATGCACTGTATATAAAAGTGACAGTGTCATTTTTTATGGTCGGTTTAGCGACATTTGCCTTACTCTATTTTGTGCAACCCATATTGCCAGTGTTATCGAACGAGTTTTCTGTCAGCCCTGCAACCAGTAGTTTAGCGCTCTCGCTTTCAACCGCTTTAATGGCATGCGGATTATTAATTACAGGTCCACTTTCAGACGCCTTTGGCCGTAAAAATGTCATGGTTATCGCACTGTTTTGCGCCGCATTTTTTACATTATTAAGTGCGACCATGAATAGCTGGACAGGCATTTTAATTACGCGAGCTTTAGTTGGACTTTCATTAAGTGGCGTTGCAGCAGTAGCAATGACGTATTTAAGTGAAGAAATTCACCCTGCTTATCTCGCATTATCAATGGGTTTATATATTAGCGGGAACTCTATTGGTGGAATGAGCGGACGCGTTATTACAGGGGTACTAAGTGATTATTATTCTTGGCGTTTATCCGTTGTTATTCTAGGTATTTTTGCCCTATTTGCTGCGATTACTTTCTGGAAGATATTACCTGCTTCACAGCACTTTAGACCGACAGCATTAAAACCTCGTAATCTTCTTATAACGACTAAATTGCATTTTAGAGATAAAGGGCTGCCTTTGTTATTTATTGAAGGCGGCTTATTAATGGGTGGTTTTGTTACTTTATTTAACTATATTGGCTATCGTTTATTAGATGCGCCCTATTCATTAAGTCAAACAACTGTGGGTCTGATTTCTATCGTCTATTTAAGTGGCACTTATAGCGCATCTAAAGCTGGCTTATTAACCACTAAATACGGTTTAGGCAAAGTCTTTATTGCTGGGATTTCAATGATGCTAATTGGCATATTGATTACCTTGATTGAATCACTGCCCGTTATTTTTATTGGGATGCTTATCTTAACAACAGGTTTCTTTGCTGCACATGCAGTCGCAAGTAGTTGGGTTGGTCGTCGCGCTAAACGAGGAAAAGCCCAAGCCTCTTCACTTTATCTTTTTACTTACTATGCGGGATCTAGCCTTGCCGGTACAGTGGGTGGATTATTCTGGGTGAGTTTCGGCTGGCTTGGTGTAGGGTTATTTATTGCCCTATTAATGACCATCGCACTTATAATCGCATGGCATTTAAACAATACGCTTAATAATTAATTATCTAAGTTAATAAAAGATGATACGTATTTGATAGTAAAGAATATTGATTGCACTCCTCTCCTTTTCTACGATGGTGATGGTAAACCAACCATAAAAAAAGGATAAATATGATGATATATTTAAAAAAATTACTTATGGCATTTTCCATTTCTCTTACTTTCTTTCTATCAACAACAGCGATTGCTACCACTGAATGCCCGCCAACACAACCTGATTGTGGCGGTGATGTATGGATACAATCCCCAATAAATTTGACTTCTTAATATCGCTTAATTTTTAATATTTAATACCTTTTTTCAGAAAATTATCATAAAAATGACCAAACCTACAGTATACTGTACATAAACACAGTATACTGTATTTTTTGCATTTTCCCCCACTAGACGATGTACTTTTCACTGAAGCTAATGTAATGTTTTAAACAAAGGCTTATTGTATGTTGTAACTAAATAAGGATATTAAGATGAATCGATATGATTTAATCGAGCAGTTCAATCTCTGTTTTCAGCAATTAGAAATTGAAATTAAAAAGCTAACGGATGTGTTGAAAAATTTAACTTTATTGCCATCAGCAGTATTTGAATTGCCTGAAGTGAGTAAAGAAGAGGAACATGATGAGGTTGTTCGCGTTACAGTGTCACCTTACTATGATGATGAAGCCAGAGATCTCACTTTAAAGCTAATGGCGAATCTTTTTATTTATGATAATGCCCCGCACATCAGCAGTAAACGCGCTATTCGGTTACCCGGAGCGCTCTGCTTTAGTACTGATAACCAAACGTTTAAGTTTGTAAAAAAACAAGTTGAGCAAATTAATTTATTAAAAAAACAGCTTTCTGATATTGTCACTAAAGAGTCTGGTATCTCTAAGGAAGAACGTTTTGATTTCGTCCATAACCAACTAAAAGGCTTAATTACGCTTAATGCCTATCGCACTCTTACCCTACTGTCTGATCCAGATACAGTGCGTTTTGGTTGGGCGAATAAGAATATTATTAAGAATTTAACGCGTAATGAGGTATTAACCCAATTAGAGAAAAGCCGTGAAGCCAATCGCGCTGTTCCCCCTTATACCAGTGAACAATGGGCGGAACGTATCGAGAAAGAGATCATTACCCTTTCACAATTACCTGAGAATGCAAAATTAAAAATAAAACGCCCTGTAAAAGTGCAACCTATTGCGCGTGTTTGGTATTCAGAACTTCAAAAACAAGTGCAATATGCATGTCCCTTGCCTTTATTGGCTTTCTATATTGATAAAGAGAGCGACTTTAAACCTGTTATTGGCGAACTTCCTGATTATGATGCCGATAACATTCAAATTCGCCATCGCCCTAAAGCTAAAAAGCTGGAATTAATTATTCCAAGAATGCACTTGTATCTTGAAAAATAGCGAATTTCTTATTTCTCAATAAGCTTAATGGAGCTTCCTTGAAGGATTTGCTGAAGATAATCATTAAGCTGAACAAAGTGATTGTCTTCAACATCTAAATGGATTGTTATCACCACATTATCTTTTAATGCAAGGATAATATTTTTTCGATCAAGAGTAATTTTTTCGAGCGTATTAATAGCTTCAATATCAGATAAATGGGTCATTAAACCAATTGAATTATCGATATCTTCATCTTCTTCATCAAATCTTGAAAGAATAATAAAATGATCGGGAGAAACAGCATCATCCCCTATTCCGATAATGGTGACATCATCTTCGACATAGCAATTAACTTCTGTCGCAGTAAACGTAATTTCTTCAGTCATTATTTTTCCTATAAGATCTAAAAATCCCGCCATTATAGCGGGATTTAATATCGGTTAAATAAGTGTATTTAACACTTATTTTTTCATGCTACCAACCATATCTTCTGGACGTACCCAGCTATCGAATTCTTCCGATGTTAAGTAGTTCAGTTTCAATGCTGATTCTTTTAGCGTTAAGCCTTCTTTATGCGCTTTCTTAGCAATTTCAGCAGCTTTATCGTAACCAATATGAGTATTTAACGCAGTAACTAGCATTAATGATTCATGCAGTAGTTTATTAATACGTTCACGGTTTGGCTCAATACCAATTGCACAGTGCTCATTGAAACTACGCATACCATCAGCCAGTAAGCGAACTGATTGTAAGAAGTTATCAATGATCATTGGGCGATAAACATTCAGTTCAAAGTTACCTGATGCGCCACCAATATTAATAGCAACGTCATTACCCATTACTTGAGCACATAACATTGTTAATGCTTCACATTGTGTTGGGTTAACTTTACCTGGCATGATTGAACTGCCTGGTTCGTTTTCTGGGATAGCGATTTCGCCAATACCACAACGAGGACCAGAAGCTAACCAACGCACGTCGTTAGCAATCTTCATTAATGATGCAGCTAAACCTTTCAATGCACCGTGTGAATGAACTAATGCATCACAAGTTGCTAATGCTTCAAATTTATTAGGTGCGGTTACAAAAGGCTGACCAGATAATTCAGCGATACGTTTAGCAACACGAACAGCATATTCTGGATGGGTATTTAATCCCGTACCCACGGCTGTACCACCGAGCGCTAATTCACAAACATGAGGAACTGAATCATCGATATGTTTGATGCTGTGCTCAAGCATAGCAGCCCAACCGGAGATCTCTTGGCCTAATGTTAGTGGTGTCGCATCTTGCAGGTGAGTACGACCAATTTTAACGATGTCATGGAAAGCTTCGGCTTTCTCTTTGAATACTTTCAGTAGTGATTTTAATTCTGGCAGTAAATCCTGACGTAATGCAATAACAGCAGCGACATGCATGGCAGTTGGGAACACATCATTTGAACTTTGACTTTTGTTAACATCGTCGTTCGGATGAATTTTGCGTTCCATGCCACGGATACCACCAAGTATCTCACTACCACGGTTAGCTAACACTTCATTCATATTCATGTTTGATTGAGTGCCAGAACCGGTCTGCCAGATTGCTAATGGGAATTCAGTTGGGTGTTTACCTGCAAGCACTTCATCTGCTGCTGCGATAATGGCATCAGCGCGCTCTTTTGGTAATAAACCTAAATCCATGTTAACACCTGCGGCTGCTTTCTTGGTGATAGCAAGCGCATGGATAAGTGCAACAGGCATTTTTTCAACTGAAATACGGAAGTGTTCAAGAGAACGCTGCGTTTGAGCTCCCCATAACTGGTCAGCAGGTACTTCGATTTGCCCCATTGAGTCTTTTTCAATGCGAGTGGCTGCCATTTCAATCTCCTTAAGTACACAGAATAATTGATTAATTCCGAATCACTTTCTAGTAACTAACTCGGATACCAGTATCATGCCATAAACAGAATAATAAATATGAGAGCTAAAGCGAGCTTATGAAATTTATAACAGAATGAAATCTGTTGATTTTTTGGGAAAATATGGTTAGCAATCTTATTTTGCTACCAATGTTATTACTTAAGCTTGCATATTTATATCCACATTTATTATGAGCCTTTATTATTCATCATAAATAGAATTACATCACAATTAAATATTGTCTTAATCTAAAAGTGAGTAAGAAAAAAGAATTTTAATCCTTAATTAAATTATCTTATAAATCATATTCATTTTGCTTTAAACTCATTATGTTAGCGATTAACTAAGTAAGTTCTGATTGCGATTTTATTCCACTAAATCTATATTTACAGTTAATATAGATGGCGATGTATATATGTGGATTATCTATATTTAAATTTAGTAAAATTTATCACCAATTTATCGGGTTGTTTAAGGGTTACAAAACAGCCTTTATAACGTACATCGCCAGATGTACACAGAGGATGGACTAGAATTATGAAGAAATCGCTTGTCGCTGTTGGTGTTATCGTCGCACTTGGTGTTGTTTGGACTGGTGCGTCGTGGTACATGGGCAGCAAAATTGAAAGTCGCTTACAGGAAGAAACGAAACTAGCTAATGAACAATTGGCGCAACTTGCTAAAAAAGCACAGTTTGGTGCTGATGTAAAACTTGAAATTCGTGACTATAAGAAAGGGGTTTTCACCTCTAATGCAGACTTTGTTGTCGTGATTTCACCAGATACTAGTGACGCAGACGCAGACCAAGAAAAAAAAGTAGAAGAAGTTGTCTTCTCTACTGATATTGACCATGGTCCATTCCCTCTTTCTGATCTGGCTAAATTTAATTTGGCACCAAAATTAGCGGCGATGAATAATACGTTGGTTGATAACAACTCAACAAAAGAGTTATTCAAACTGACAAAAGAAAAATCTATTCTTAGTGGTCACACTTCTTTAGCTTTCGATGGTGCAGTATCTGGTACTGCGACACTAAATTCTATCGATTTTGCTGAAAACGATGGCACAGTTAAAACGACGCCTATCACTGTTGAGTTCTCATCTGACAAAAATGCAACAAACTTTGCAACCAAAATTAAAGGTGATCAAGTTGTTGTGACTAAAGGTGGTGAAGAAACTTTCACAATTAAAAATATTTCAGGTTCTATTGTTGGAACAAAAATTAACGATGATCAGTACTTATTTAATGAACAATTATTAAATTTTGCTGAAATCGCACATACCAGCAAAGACAAAGCCTCTGATTTCTCGCTGAAAGATTTTTCACTGACAACAAAAAGTGATATCAAAGATAAACTCTTTAATATCTCTCAAACTTATTACTTTAAGTCACTGAATGTCGCAGGGTTAGAATTTGGTGCTGGTAAATTTGGCTATTCAATTGATAAAGCTGATCCCGATGCGATGCTGTTATTAACCAAAGTTTATAACAACTCATTGTTACCGTGGAATAAAAACCATTTCGACAATTCAGAAATAGTTGAACAAGCCGTTCGTGATGTTCTGGAAAAAGGCTTAGTTTTCCGTATCGATGAAGCCTCTTTAACAAATAAAAGCGGTGCAAGTAAGTTAACCTTTAACTTAGACTTAAATGCTTTTAACGTTAAAGTATTAGAAAGCCAAGAGAAATCACCAGCAGAGTTATTTAACTATCTGTTTAAAAACATTGATTTCAATGTTGATTTATCTCTTCCGATGTTAGCTGAATTCCGTAACACCACTCAATATCTTGATGCAGCTCGTTACCAAGAAACCGCATTAACAGATGAAGAGAAAAAAGAGATCGAAGTAGCAACAGCGGCTGATATTGAACAGTTGAAAAATGAGTTACAGCAAAATATCAACCAAATTTCTCAAGACGAGAAAGATGCATTACCTCTGATGTTACTTGCTAAAGATAGTAACGCATTAAGCATGATACTGAACTATGCTGCTGATAAATTTACCATGAATGGTAAAACTTATACTTTTGATGAGTTTATGGAAGTAACCCAAGCCCCTCAAATGTTAGGTTTAGCAGCAATGTTATTCGGCATGGGTGCATCATCTTATGATTACGATGATTCTGATTATTCAGAAGAAGGTTATCAAGAAGAGATGACAGAAGATCCAGCAATTATCGAAGAACAAGACATTTTAATTCCTGAGCAACCAGCACAAGCTCAATAATTAATCTATTGTTAGAACGATAAGCTGTTAAAGCAATAGTCTGTTCAAACAATCAATAAATACCCCATTTGCATAATGGGGTATTTTTTTAGCATCGTATTTTAATTATCAATCACAATCTTTAGCCGGAAGCTGGCGATTCCCCCATTCATCTTTACAGCAAGAATCAATGGTTTTATTAATTATTTCTGCCAGTGTATTTACTGTTGAAATAATAGAAGTTAATTGTTCACAAACATGGCTACAGCTAGATTTTTTATCATGCGGTTTAGGAATTTTTGGTAACGTCAAACTATCACAGAGAATTTCTTGTAATACTAAAGAGAAATTCGCAATACCTGTGGTGTAAATATAAGAGCGCCCTCCTGTTTGCTCCGCTAAACGTACATACTCTTTTGTCACGCGATCTCTATCAGCCACACTTGGGAAACGATCGATGTTCGTTACACTATCGTCTGGCGTTCCTTGGTAGGTATATACTTTGACTTTTTCATGTTGAGCAATCCTAATTGCCTCATTATTTTTTTTCACTGCAGCTGCTGTTAGTACACCTCCGCCACCTTCCATACCTTCATCACCTAGCACAAAAATAGCTTTACGTGCACCATGTCGCCAATCAAAATGGCGACTAATATCAATTACCGCTCGACATAAATCTTCTTTATTTCCCGCGTGATCACGTCCATCAGCCTCTTTAAATGGCTTTCTCGCTTCTAACTCATCATCTGATTTACCTAAATTTCTTAAATAATCACTAGCTGATTGATCAAATTTAGTATCATCCCATGTACCTTCAATACCTAAAAAAGTTACCCGAAGTTTTGATGGGCACTTTTCCAGTGCTTTTTGTATTGCAATATCAATATCTTTACTTAAATCTGACGACTCATCGGCCATTGAACCACTGGTATCAATAACAACAACTAAATCTAATGCAATGGCACCATCACCGGTAACGACTTGTGAACCATAAGTAAGATTATTTGCAGATGAAGGCGGAAGTATTTTAGACATTAATTCGTCTTGCACTTTATTAAATTTATTTTCAAAATTGAAATCAGAATTCTCATTCATATTTATATGCCTTGATTTTAAATAATTAGGTTTCTATTAAAAAGCCATCATGTAAATAATTATATTAAGTTGAATATATCTATTTAACAGCAACCTATTATGGCGATAATCTCCTATTCTTTATTCCTTATTTAATAAAATAGATGTTTTATTTTTTAGTTTTATTATATTTATGTAAATAACCTTTTTATTTTTATCCAACTACTTTAAACGGTGGGAAACAAGATATCTATTAAATAAAATCATAACAAAATGATATTTAAGTCATTTTTTCACTCGTTTTGTTTGCTTAAACCTATCAAAATAACTGATAAGATATTTCAATTATAATGATAAATGTTTTTAAACTTAACATTCAATGTATCAATTTACTTGATAATACACGTCAATTACATTGAATGTTATTGCTAATAAATAAACACTTATTTTTTCCACCTTTTATTTTTCAACTTTAAAGTGAGAAAAAACGGTATTTTTAGTTTTAAAAATAACCAATTTAAGTTTATTTATTAGTGAATAAAATAAAAATCAGTCATAATAATCTGCAACTCATTTATATTTACCCGATTATAAGAAAATCACTATAAACGATAGATTTTCATTATTTCTATTAAAAGGAAAATAACGCGTGATTGACACACAGTTGCCTTTAACCGATTTACATCGCCATTTAGATGGTAATATCCGCCCTCAAACTATTTTAGAGTTAGCCAAACAACATAACATTGCGCTACCCGCTTACGAATTAGAAGCATTGCGCCCTCATGTACAAATTACAAAAAATGAGCCAAGCCTCGTTAGCTTCTTACAAAAATTAGATTGGGGTGTAGCGGTTTTAGCTGACTTAGACGCATGTCATCGTGTTGCTTATGAAAACGTGGTGGATGTGGTTAATGCTGGTATCGATTACGCTGAACTGCGATTCTCACCTTATTATATGGCAATGAAACATCAATTGCCGGTTGAAGGTGTCGTGGAAGCCATTGTTGATGGTGTACAAAACGCACTGCAATCACACGATGTAGATATTCGTTTAATCGGTATTTTAAGCCGTACCTTTGGTGAAAATGCCTGCCAACAAGAATTAAATGGCTTACTAAAACATCAAGATAAAATTACAGCACTGGATTTAGCCGGTGATGAATTAGGTTTCCCTGGTCATTTATTCCAACTGCATTTTAATCGCGCTCGCGATACTCACTGGAATATTACGGTTCATGCTGGTGAAGCCGCGGGAGCAGAAAGTATTTGGCATGCCATTAAAGAATTGGGTGCAAGTCGTATTGGTCATGGTGTTAAAGCAATTGAAGATCCACGCTTAATGGACTACCTTGCCGAGCATCAAATTGGTATTGAGTCTTGCCTAACGTCAAATATTCAAACCAGTACTATCAATTCGTTAGCAGAACATCCTTTAAAAACATTTTTAGAGCATGGCATTATTGCCTCTCTTAATACCGATGATCCTGCGGTTGAAGGTATTGAGTTAAAACACGAATATACCGTTGCGGCGCCTGCTGCTGGATTAACGCCAGAGCAAATCCGCCAAACACAAATTAATGGCTTAAAAATGGCATTTATTAGCCAAGCAGAACGTGACGCATTAATTAAGAAAGTAAGTTCACGCTAATACTTTATCGCTTTTTGATTAAAACCATCTGTTTATCAGGTGGTTTTTTTATCTTTATTGAAAATGAATGGAATTATTAATGGCTCTTAGACTAGAATTAATCTTCAAGGGGTCATTTATTATTAAGGAAAAACGATGTGGAATATTCATCCGACAAGAGGTCAATATAAATTATTAGCACAATATCTATCACCACTTGATGCTTCTATTGAAGCAGGTTTTCTTCAATCAGAAGGCATTGATGCGATCCTTTTAGATGAAAATATTGTTTGGAATAACCAAGTATATGCTCAAGCGACTGGGGGCGTAAAATTACTCGTTAACTATAAAGAATTTGAACAAGCACAGGCAATGCTTAAGGCGCTTTACCAAGGTAAATATACTATTAACGACCAGTTAGAACCCATCGATAGTGAATTAAAGGTTGATGTGAAAAATAATAAATCTGACTATTTAAATATGGGCTTTGTGTTATTAGTTTATCTTGTATTTGGCTTACCACTTCCTTTTAAATCTCAATCCCCGTCATTAGCCGATGAAAAAGAAAATAGTGAAAATCAGGATATTCATAACAAATAAAAAAGCACCGATACAAAGTTAACTCGATGCTTTTTCTTATTTATTTGATAATCAATATTTAATTAATTTTATTGATTATCCACCAGCTTAAATTCGTTATTTCTTTTTAGCGTCTTTAGCTTGATTAGCATAGCGCTGTGCTAACACCGCACAAACCATTAATTGGATCTGATGGAATATCATTAATGGTAATAACATTACCCCAACAGTCGCTGCAGGAAATAATACATTCGCCATAGGAACACCATTTGCTAAGCTCTTTTTAGATCCACAAAAAACAATGGTGATTTCATCTTCTTTATTAAAACCAAGCAATCTTGCACTGTACACGTTCACAAAAATAACAATCGCCAACAGAATACAACTCACTACGGCAATCAGTAATAGCGACCAACCATCAATTTTATGCCAGATCCCTTCAACAACGGCTTCACTAAATGCCACATAAACCACCAGCAAAATAGAAGAACGATCCGTTCTATTCACTAATTTCTTATGCTTATCAACCCAACGACCAATTAAAGGACGTGATAAGTGACCAATAATAAAAGGTACCATCAATTGCAGTAAGATAGATTGAATCGCCCCTGCCGTATCAAAATCACTGGCAGAGCCTTGCGTTTGCATTAAAAAACCGACTAATACGGGTGACAGAAAAACACCCAAAATACTGGATGCAGATGCACTACAAATCGCAGCGGCGACATTTCCCCCAGCCACAGAAGTAAAGGCAATGGCAGATTGAACCGTTGCAGGCAACGCACAGAGATATAAAAAGCCCATATAGACAGTGGGTGACATCCATTCAGGCACAATAACTTGCAAACCCAGCCCTAAAATTGGGAAAAGAATAAAAGTGCTAGCAAACACGGTAAGATGTAAACGCCAATGCCCCATTCCTGCTAGTATCGCTTCTCTAGACAGCTTCGCACCATGCAAGAAAAACAGCAGTGCTATCGCAGCGGTCGTCAGATATTGGAACAGGATTTTAATATCGCCTTGTGCGGGTAGTAGTGTTGCCAACGTCACCACACAAATCATAATCATGAGGAAAGGATCGAGTTTTAGTTTTTGCCACCAAGACATTAGATTTAGCGCTCCCTTTTGCTTATAGCGTTATAGTTTGTTTTAAACGATTAGAAATTTCGCCAGCTTCAATCAAACGCATAATGGCTGTTGCTTGTATTGGCGTAACCGGGTTTTCTTCACCCAATGTAATTGCACGATAAATTTGTTGATAGTAAGCAGGATAATCACCAGAAAGTGTAGTGAGTGTGGTTGTCTCTAACTCACCAGCCTCTGATAGTATTGTTAGTTCACCATCATTATTGTCCATACCCCAATTATAAGTTTGATTAGGAAGATAACCGGCTTTTAAGGCATCTTCTTGGGTATCTAAACCATACTTAACATAGCTTCCTTTTGTCCCATGAATAGCAAAGATAGGTGTCGGTGATGCAACTAACATAGAAGCATGAAGAACAACTCTAAGATTGTCATATTCTAGTAATGCATGAAAGTAATCAGCATTTTTTGCATTAGGGCGTAATTGAGCAATATCAGTAGTAATCGCTTTAGGTTCACCAAATAGACAAACCGCTTGGTCAAGCACATGAGGCGCAAGATCGTACCAAAGCCCCCCGCCAATTCCTGCATCTTCTCGCCAACGTTGACGAACAACTGGGCGAAAACGATCAAAGTGCGCTTCATATGCACTAACATTACCTAGTGTTTTATCAGCTAAAAGCTTTTTAACGGTTAAGAAACCAGAATCCCAACGGCGATTATGAAAAACAGAAAGAAGTTTACCGGCATCTGTTGCTTGTTGAGTCAGTTTTTCAGCTTCTTCTAGTGTCAGAGTAAACGGTTTATCAACAATAACATGCTTACCTTTGTCCAGAGCCTGTGAAGCCAGTGAATAGTGAGTATTATTCGGTGTTGGAATAATGATTAAGTCTATTGAAGGATCATTAATCAGTGCTTGAGGATCTGCATAAACCGTAATGTGAGGAAAATCTTGTTTAACTTTATTTTCATCAGAGCTTGAAATTGCACTAAGATTTAAGCCTTCGGTTGTTGTTATTAGCGGAGCATGAAAGGTTTTACTGGCATAGCCATACCCGATAATTCCAACATTAAGTTTAATTGCCATCACCCTATCCTATTTTTATCTGTTTTTTTATTAACAAAA
Organism: Ardaris minthe; assembly: GCA_018244935.1. Lineage (NCBI taxonomy): Eukaryota > Metazoa > Arthropoda > Insecta > Lepidoptera > Hesperiidae > Ardaris > Ardaris minthe. Next base: position 37,259 of record DWTR01000020.1, on the reverse strand, counting down.
ATCACTTTCACTTTTGTAGCTAAATAAATAATAACAAAGTTTGTGATAATATCCCGTTTAGTTCTATACATTAGTTCTATACATACGAGTAGGAATAATTAATTAATGAAATTTGATCTCAAAGCAAACACGTCGAATAACCTTTCAGGAAAAGCGCCTATTACTGGGTGGTTGCTTGCGCCATTGGCGTATATGATCTTGTCGATTATTGGCTCTGGGTTGATGTCGGTTCTCTATGTTATTAAATATTTTTCAGATTTTTCGATCCTCCACCAGCTTCCTTTTCATGTAATCTCAAGTTGGTATCTTTCTGCATTAACAACATGGGTGATGTTCGCCTTTACGTTATATCTGTTAAGACAATTTTTTTATCGCGCTCAAAATTTCCCACGTCTATTTATTTTGTGGTTACTGATTAACTTACTCTTAGCCATTAAAAGCTTTGGTTTTGCTCCTGTTGACGACCAAACAGCGTTAAAATCCCTTCTATGGTCAGTCTTCTCAACAGTCTGTTTTGTGCCTTATATCAAATATGCTAAGCGTGTTCGTGAAACTTTCACACAACTTCGATAACCCCGTATCTTTACCCTTGATATTATATACGCTTGTTTAGCCTCTTTATTTCTGGAGGCTTTTTGTTTCTCTGTTTAACAATTTTGGCATAACAATGACTGATTACTTGCTTCTATTCGTCGGCACCGTATTGGTGAATAACTTTGTACTCGTCAAATTCCTAGGTTTATGCCCATTTATGGGTGTATCAAAAAAATTAGAAACCGCGATCGGAATGGGATTTGCGACAACCTTTGTTATGACGCTCGCCTCGATTAGTTCTTGGCTGATGGATAATTTTATTTTAGTCCCTTTGGACTTACTTTATTTACGCACACTGAGCTTTATCTTAGTTATTGCAGTAGTTGTACAATTCACTGAAATGGTCGTAAGAAAAACAAGCCCTACACTCTATCGTTTGTTAGGGATCTTCTTACCATTAATTACCACAAACTGTGCCGTCTTAGGTGTTGCGTTATTAAATATCAATCAAGCCCACACATTTATGCAATCAGCTGTGTATGGTTTTGGTGCAGCGGTGGGATTCTCTCTTGTGATGGTATTATTTGCCGCTATTCGAGAAAGATTAGCTGTCGCCAATGTACCTGCGCCATTTAAAGGTGCTTCAATTGGTTTAATTACCGCGGGTTTAATGTCTCTTGCCTTTATGGGTTTTAGTGGTTTGGTGAAACTGTAATGAATTCTTTATGGATAGCAATTGGCGTACTAGGTGCGCTAGGTCTTATCTTTGGACTAATTTTGGGCTATTCCGCACGTCGTTTTAAAGTGGAAGAAGATCCTATTGTCGAAAGAATTGACGCAATATTACCCCAAAGCCAATGCGGGCAATGTGGTCATCCTGGGTGTCGTCCTTATGCAGATGCAGTTGCAAACAATGGTGAGATGATTAACCGTTGTGCGCCGGGTGGCGAACAAGTGATGTTAAAAATAGCTGAATTAATGGGGGTTGATCCTCAACCGCTTGATGGTGACGAAGAAGCGTTAAATCCAATTAGAAAAGTTGCCTTAATTGATGAAGATAATTGCATAGGATGCACTAAGTGTATTCAAGCCTGTCCTGTTGATGCCATTGTGGGCGCAACACGAGCTATGCATACTATTATTGAAGACTTATGTACTGGGTGTGACTTATGTGTTCCCCCTTGCCCTACTGATTGTATAACCTTGGTTCCTGTCAAAGTCACAACCTCTAACTGGAAATGGGATTTAAACACAATCCCTGTTAAAAACATTCCAGCAGAGCCTGAAGAAACACCTGAAGATGAACCGTCATTAAAGACGGAGGATAACGCTCATGTTTAATCTCTTTTCGTTATTTAAAAAAGATAAAATCTGGGATTTTAAAGGCGGTATTCATCCTCCTGAAATGAAATTACAGTCAAGTCGTACACCTATGCGCATAGCGCAATTACCTGATGAAGTCATTATTCCTATTCATCAGCACTTAGGTGTACCGGGTCAACTTTGTGTCAGCGTAGGTGAACATGTATTAAAAGGGCAACCGCTGACAAAAGGAGTTGGCAGAACATTACCTGTACATGCCTCTATTTCAGGTACAGTCACAGCAATAGAACCCTTTCCAAGTGCTCATCCTTCTGGATTACCTGAAATTGCGGTAAGAATTCAGTCTGACGGTAAAGATGAGTGGCGAGAAAAATCACCTATCATCAATTACCAGTTAGAAAGCAGAGATACATTACTTAGCCGTATTCATGAAGCTGGTATTGCAGGATTAGGCGGTGCAGGATTCCCAACCGCATCAAAATTAAAAGGTGGTGGCGATCTCGTTAAAACATTGATAGTCAATGCGGCAGAATGTGAACCTTATATCACCGCTGACGATCGCTTAATGCAAGAACACGCTGATGAAGTGATTGCAGGATGTCAGGTATTAATTCACCTTCTTTCTCCTAATGAAGTCTTAATTGGTATTGAAGACAACAAGCCTGAAGCCATTGAGGCATTAAAACACGCCTTAAATGCAGTACCTGATGAAAAACGTATTTTCATTCGTGTTATCCCAACAAAATACCCATCAGGCGGTGCTAAACAACTTACCAAGATCTTAACGGGTAAAGAAGTACCATCAGGAGGTCGTTCATCTGACATTGGCGTTTTAATGCAAAACGTAGGTACGGTCGTTGCTATCAAACGTGCAATTATCGATGATGAACCTTTAATTGAGCGTGTCGTCACCGTTACAGGTAATGGAGCCAAAACACCAGGTAACTTCTGGGCGCGTTTAGGTACACCCATTTACTCGTTATTAAAACAAACAGGCTTTGTAGCAGGCTCTGAACAAATGGTGATTATGGGTGGGCCATTAATGGGCTTTACCTTACCAGACTTAAATGCCCCTGTTGTTAAGATAACAAACTGTCTACTTATCCCTTCCGTTGAAGAGATGGATACAGATAACCTTGAAGAAGCCTGTATCCGTTGTGGCCATTGTGTTGATGCTTGCCCTAGTGGTTTGTTACCTCAACAACTTTACTGGTTTAGTAAAGGTAAAGAGCATGAGAAAGCACAACAACATAATTTATTTGATTGTATTGAGTGTGGTGCATGTGCGTTTGTTTGCCCAAGTAATATTCCACTCGTTCAATACTACCGCCAAGAAAAAGCAGAAATACGTGAAATCGATGCAGAAGCAAAACGCGCGGCTGAAGCCAAAGCACGTTTTGAAGCGAAAAAAATACGTATGGAGCGAGAAAAACTTGAACGTGAAGCAAGACATCAACGCGCAGCAGTTAAACTCGATGATACTGAACAGAGTGAAGTTCAATCCGCACTCTCTCGCGTAAAAGCAAAACAAAATATCGGTAAAATTATTTCTGTTAAAGCAGGCGAAGAGCCAGATAACGCAGCCGCTATTGCTGCTCGTAAAAAACGTAAAGAAGAAGTCAGAGCAAAACAAGCAGCTAAATTAGCACAACAAAAAGCACTAGAAGCATCAAGTGAGAATACAGCGAGTGAGAGCGAAGATGCTGATCCGCGTAAAGCTGCCGTTGCCGCCGCATTAGCTCGTGTTAAAGCCAAAAAAGCACAACAAGCTTCTCAATCATCTTCAACCGTTGAAGCGCCTGTTCAAAATGCCGAAGCAGAAGAAGTCGATCCACGTAAAGCTGCCGTTGCTGCCGCAATTGCTAGAGTAAAAGCAAAAAAAGAGGCTTTACAAGCTCCAACAGAAACAACTACTGATGAAGCGCCTGCCCAAAATGCAGAAGCAGAAGAAGCCGATCCACGTAAAGCTGCCGTTGCTGCCGCAATTGCTAGAGTAAAAGCGAAAAAAGAAGCCGAACAACGTCGAGCTAAAGAAGAAGTTACCTTGGACTAATCACAGATGAAATTCAGACCAATTCAAAATAACAACAGTAAATTAAAAATTGCGAGTTCACCTTTTACGCATAACCAACAGTCCACCAGCCAAGTCATGCTATGGGTAACTTTAGCTGCATTGCCGGGGATCTTAAGCCAAATCTATTTCTTTGGCTTAGGCACCCTTTACCAAATTGTGTTAGCTATTATCGTAGCGCTTGTTACTGAAACACTGTGTGTAAAACTCAAAAAAGAAGATCCCTTACTTTATTTGAAAGACAATTCAGCGCTGCTGACGGGTGTATTGCTTGCCATTAGTATTCCACCTTTAGCGCCGTGGTGGATCATCGTGTTAGGTACATTTGTTGCTATTGTTATCGCAAAACATATTTATGGTGGCTTAGGACAAAATCCATTTAACCCCGCAATGGTGGGTTATGTCGTTTTGCTGATCTCATTCCCGGTACAAATGACATCTTGGATGCCTCCCGTTGAATTACAGGCCGTCTCTTATAATGTCATGGATAGCTTAAGTATCTTCTTTACAGGGCATACATCATCTGGCTTAACGCTTGAAGATTTAAGACGCTCTGTTGATGGCATCACACAAGCAACACCTCTGGATAGCTTTAAAACAGGTTTATTAACTCACTCTATTAACGAAGTCTTAGCGACACCTATTTTACAAGGTGAATTTGCGGGCATTGGCTGGCAATGGGTGAATGTAGCTTATTTAGTCGGTGGATTAATTTTGCTATATAAACGCATTATTAGCTGGCATATCCCTGTTGCCATGATTTCTGTTTTAGCATTATGTTCCGTGATTAGTTGGGGTATTGATCCTACGCGTTATTCACAACCGCTATTACAACTCTTCTCCGGTGCAACAATGTTAGGTGCCTTCTTTATTGCGACTGATCCGGTTAGTGCCTCAACCACCCCTAAGGGGCGCTTAATTTATGCAGGTATGATTGGTTTATTAGTTTGGGTTATACGTGTTTATGGTGGATACCCAGATGCAGTTGCCTTCTCGGTATTGCTTGCCAATATCGCTGTGCCACTCATTGATAGCTATACACGCCCTCGTGTTTACGGACATTAATCCAAGGAGAAAATGATGATCGAAATCTTAAAACGCCATGGGTTAACATTAGCTATCTTTGCTGCCTGTACGACAGGTTTAACTGCGGTGGTTTATCACTTAACGGCAAATACCATTGCAGAGCAAGTCTCTTTAGAGAAACAAAAATTATTAGATCAGGTGATCCCTCAATCAATATATAACAACAATCTCTCTAAAGACTGTTATCTACTGATGGCTCCTGAATTAGGGAATACCAAACCCCATAAACTTTATGTTGCCCGTTTAGACGGTAAACCTGTTGCTGCCGCATTAGAATCTACTGCGCCAGATGGATATTCAGGAGCAATAGAGCTTCTTGTGGGTGCCGACTTTACAGGAAATGTACTTGGTGTGCGTGTTACCGCACACAATGAAACACCGGGATTGGGTGATAAAATTGAAACACGAATTTCGGACTGGATCACAACGCTGAGTAATAAATTCATTTCCAGTGAAAACGATCCACACTGGGCAGTAAAAAAAGACGGTGGCGATTTTGATCAATTTACGGGCGCGACGATCACCCCTCGCGCTGTCGTCAACTCATCAAAGCGTACTGCGTGGTTAATACAATCTTTACCAGAGAAGTTAGATACACTCTCTGTCTGTGAGGCAAATTAATATGAACTCAATTAAAGCGCTCTTTTCTCAAGGGTTATGGACCAATAACTCAGCTTTAGTTCAACTACTGGGTTTATGTCCTTTACTTGCAGTTTCTTCTACTGCCACTAACGCATTAGGCTTAGGGCTTGCAACAACATTAGTGCTCTTTTGTACTAATGTGGCGGTTTCAAGTTTACGTCGTTGGGTTCCTTCTGAAATTCGTATCCCAATTTATGTTATGATAATTGCGTCTGTCGTCAGTGCTGTGCAATTACTGATCAATGCGTATGCCTACGGCTTATATCAATCTTTAGGGATCTTCATTCCATTGATCGTCACTAACTGTATTGTTATTGGTCGTGCTGAAGCGTTTGCCGCTAAAAATGAAGTCTTTCCCTCCGCTATTGATGGTTTAGCAATGGGATTAGGCGCAACCGCGGCACTCTTTGTTTTAGGTGCAATACGTGAAGTTTTAGGTAACGGCACATTATTTGATGGTGCAGATTTACTATTAGGTGAATGGGCGCAAGTATTGAGAATTGAGATAGTACATTTAGACTCACCCTTCTTACTTGCCATTTTGCCACCGGGTGCTTTTATCGGCTTAGGCTTTATGTTAGCAGCAAAATACCTGATCGATGAAAGACAGAAAAAGCGCAGCACTTTGACAACGAAAACTTACGAAAAAGAACAAGGCTGTGGTAGTCATATCGTCAAAAATTAATTTGTGAGCATAATGAATCAAGCAAAACGTATTGAAATTCTAACTCGGTTGCGCGATGACAATCCGCAACCAACGACAGAGCTAAAATTTGACTCTCCGTTTGAACTATTGATCTCCGTGTTACTCTCTGCACAAGCAACCGATGTGAGTGTAAATAAAGCAACAGCCAAGCTTTACCCCGTTGCCAATACACCACAGGCAATACTAAATTTAGGTGTTGATGGTCTTAAGAAATACATTAAAACCATCGGACTCTATAATACTAAAGCTGAAAATGTGATTAAGACGTGTCAAATCTTAGTCGATAAACATAACAGTGAAGTACCTGAAAACAGAGAAGCCCTAGAAGCCTTACCCGGCGTCGGTCGCAAAACCGCTAATGTCGTTTTAAACACGGCATTTGGCTGGCCAACAATCGCTGTCGATACGCATATCTTTAGAGTGAGTAATCGCACAGGTTTCGCTCCAGGTAAAAATGTCAATGAAGTTGAACAAAAGCTGTTAAAAGTTGTTCCAGCAGAGTTTAAAGTTGATTGCCATCATTGGCTTATTCTTCATGGTCGTTATACCTGCATTGCACGAAAACCACGGTGTGGCTCTTGTATTATTGAAGATCTTTGTGAATTTAAAGAAAAAACAGATCCTGAGTAAAAATTTGTCGATTTGTCTGTTTTTATGATGCGATATTACTTGCGTCACTACACACAATCGAATAAAACTATTGCCCACTTTTATTATTAAAACTGCCGACTTTCCGGAAAAATATGTTTCAAGACAATCCGCTGCTTGCACAGCTAAAACAGCAACTCCATGCCCAGACACCGCGCGTGGAAGGCCTTGTAAAGGGAACAGATAAAGGCTTTGGCTTCCTTGAAGTTGATGGTCAGAAAAGCTATTTTATTCCCCCTCCGCAAATGAAAAAAGTGATGCACGGCGACCGAGTTATTGCTGCCGTTCATACAAACGGTGATAAAGAATCGGTTGAACCTGAAGAATTAGTCGAACCTTTCTTAACGCGTTTTGTCGGTCGTATTCAGAAAAAAGAAGGTGACAACCGTCTGTGGATAATCCCAGATCACCCGCTTTTAAAAGACGCCATTCCTTGCCGCCCAGCTCAAGGCTTAACACATAGCTTTGTTGATCAAGATTGGGCTGTTGCCGTTATGCGTCGTCATCCACTGAATAAAGGTGATAAAGGTTTTCAGGCTGAAATTACAGACTATATTACCGATAAAGACGATCACTTTGCGCCTTGGTGGGTAACCTTAATGCGTCATCAGCTTGAACGTGATGCACCTGAAATGAGTGACGAAGCGCTCACACTACATGACTCTTTACCTCGTGAAGATCTGACTTCTCTCTCCTTTGTCACTATTGATAGTGCTTCAACAGAAGATATGGATGACGCCCTCTTTATTCGTAAAGAAGAGAACGGTCAACTCACACTCTTTATCGCTATTGCAGATCCAACCGCTTATATTCTGCCTAACAGTGAATTAGATAAAATTGCCGCACAACGTGCGCTAACTAACTATCTACCAGGCTTTAATATCCCAATGTTGCCTCGCGAACTATCAGACAATATTTGCTCATTACGCCCTAATGAGAAACGTCCTGCATTAGTTTGCCAAGTTAACATCACTGAAGATGGCACTCTGCTTGAAGATATTCATTTCTACTCTGCATGGGTAGAATCAAAAGCTAAACTGGTTTATGACAACATTTCAGATTGGTTAGAAAGCGAAAACGCCCAATGGCAACCTGAAAATGAAATGGTTCATGAGCAAGTGATGTTATTAAAAGAGATGTGTGAAAAACGTCATGAATGGCGTGAAAAACATGCTCTAGTCTTTAAAGAACGCCCTGATTACCGTTTTATTCTTGATGAAGGCGGCAATGTTTTAGATATCGTTGCAGAAAAACGCCGTATCGCAAATCGCATTGTTGAAGAAGCGATGATCACCGCCAATATCTGTGCGGCAAAAGTGCTGGCGAAAAACTTAGGTTTTGGCGTTTACAACGTTCATACAGGCTTTGATCCACTTTATATCGATCAAGTTGTACAGACTTTAAAAGATAACGGAATTGAAACTACGTCTGAAAGTTTATTAACGCTTGAAGGTTTCTGCCAATTGCGTCGCGAGCTTGATAATCAGCCAAATCAGTTCCTTGATAGCCGTATTCGTCGCTACCAAAACTTTGCTGAAATCAAAGCCGAGCCTGGACCTCACTTTGGTTTAGGATTAGAAGCTTACGCAACATGGACTTCACCTATTCGTAAGTACAGTGATATTTTAAATCACCGTTTGCTCAAAGCGATTATCAGTAAAGAAAGTGCTGAAAAACCACAAGAAGAAGATGGCATTCGTATTGCAGAGCGTCGCCGTGCTAACCGTATGGCAGAGCGTGATGTAGGTGATTGGTTATATGCACGTTTCTTAAAACCTTTTGCTGGCACTGAAACACCATTTAATGCAGAAATCATCGATATTACGCGTGGTGGTGTTCGTGTTCGCCTAGTTGAAAACGGTGCTGTCGCCTTTATTCCTGCACCATTCTTACATGCTGTACGTGATGAAATTCAATGTAGCCAAGAAACAGGCACCGTCATTGTAAAAGGTGAAACTGCTTATAAGCTCAATGATATCATCCCTGTACGCATTGAAGATGTAAAACTAGAAACACGTAATATCGTCGCTCGCCCTATCTAATACGGCTTAAATCGGTATACAATAAGGCTGATAGTTCACTGAGAACTATCAGCTTTTTTATATTTTTAATTTCTAGTCAAACTAGCGATAAAAAAGGATCTTAAAAAAAGGAAATGCTTTTATGATGCATTGATATTTTCTCTGCGTCATAAATTTAATAAGTAATAAATGGATTAAATCAATGAAAGACAAAGTACAAATTAGTCGTTTTTTAAGCTATATCTTACGTCATGCTCCCGAAAGTATCGGTTTAACATTGAATGACCAAGGATGGGGTGAAATATCAAAATTAATCCCATTAGCACAAAAAAATGGAACACCACTCACCCTTGAATTAATTAAAGATGTTGTAGAAACCAATGATAAAAAGCGTTTTGCTATTTCAGAAGATGGGCTTTTTATTCGCGCAGTTCAAGGTCACTCTCTTAAAACCACAATTGATTACCAAGCGATTACTCCCCCTAAAATACTTTTTCACGGTACAGCAACTCGCTTTATTGATAGTATTTTTGATAAAGGTTTAATTCCTAATGGTCGTCAATATGTTCACCTTTCACAAGATTATAAAACAGCCGTGAATGTCGGCGAACGTCATGGAAAAGCTGTTGTTTTAACGGTGGATAGTGAAAAAATGTTGTGTGATGGATTTGAATTTTATCAAGCAGATAATGGTGTTTGGCTAACGCTTGCAGTGCCTGTAAAATATCTAAAAATCAATGAGAAAGTATAGAATGAAACACAAAAAAACAGGTGACATTGTCACCTATAATCTTACTTATCAACTTCGCTATTTTATGAAGAATTAATCAGCTTTATGAATAATTAATCAGGGTGACCAGTGATTGTTATTTTAGTGCCTTTCTGATCTTCTTCTAACAATAATTCAGTAAAACCACCCGCGAACTGTTGCTCTATCATTAATTTCTGCGGATTTTCCCATTTATAATCAACAGAAACACCGTCTTTTGTATACTCTTTTTGGATGTTATTGTTCACCTTAATGGTTTTTACAAGATAATCTTCATCATGCTCATTAACATATTTTTTATATGCATCTGCAATTGAAAGCCCTGCGTAAACACAATCTGTTATTGCACCATTCTCATAAACGTCATCCATGGTTTGTTCTGGTGAAGAGCAATATTTATCATGAACAACCCTGTTCTCAGTTTTGGTTTCTGCAAAAAGCGCAGAAGAATATAATAGTGCGCCAATCATCAAATACGCTTTCATAAAATACCTTTTAAAAGACATCTATTAGTGACAATAAAAAATGCGCTAACCTCAATAGAAAATCAGCGCACTATCATTTATTTCGTTGCTATCTCGCTAAATCAGCCACCAGCCAGTTTAACTTTCATTCCTTTGGCTTCTAATAGCGATTTAATTAAATCACGTTTATCACCTTGGATCTCGATTAAACCCTCTTTGACACTACCACCGCAGCCACATTTTTTCTTCAGTTCAGCCGCAAGTTTGGCTAACTCTGCATCATCCAGATCGATACCTGAAACAACGCAAACACCTTTGCCTTTACGTCCACTAGTTTGGCGTTGAATACGCACAATACCATCACCGGCAGGACGTACTGGCTTTTGTTCTTCTTCTTTTATACGACCCGTATCTGTGGAATAAACCAAACGAGAGTTATTATCCATGTTAATTACATACCTTGTATATATTCGTCTTACTTTAATATAGAACGATTAATTTGTTGCAATGTTTCATAAGGGTTATCGCTACGAGTGATAGGACGGCCAATCACCATATAATCAACACCCGCTGCAATAGCTTGCTCTGGTGTCATTACGCGACGTTGATCGCCAACATCACTTCCTGCTGGGCGTATCCCCGGAGTGACTAATAAGAAATCATCACCACAAACTTGTTTAAAACGTGTTGCTTCATGTGCAGAGCAGACTACACCATCAAGACCACAAGATTTTGTCAGTAACGCTAAACGTTCTGCTTGTTCTGCGGGCGTCAATGTTATTCCCAATTCAATTAAATCAGATTGATCCATACTGGTAAGTACAGTCACTGCCGTTAAAAGTGGTGCATTCTTACCAAAGGCAGCAAGGCTCTCTTTGGCTGCACGCATCATACGACTTCCGCCACTCGCGTGTACATTGACCATCCATACACCAAGATCTGCAGCAGCAGCGACGGCTCTTGCAACCGTATTGGGAATATCATGGAATTTTAAGTCGAGGAAGATATCAAACCCTTCTTTTTGTAATTGAGTCACAAATTGAGGTCCAAAACGGGTAAACATCTCTTTACCAATTTTTAAACGACAAGACGAGGGATCGATACGCTGTGCAAAATCTAATGCACTTTTTTGGTCTTCATAGTCTAGTGCCACAATAACGGGCGCGCAGGTAAGCTCGGGCGATTTTTTATCACAATGAAATGACATTTTAGGGCCTTTATTTATAGAGAGACTATTAAAAAAGTGACATCGTCACTGACCATCTAAACCGCGAATAGGCTTAACGGTATCCCATGAACGACAGGATGGACAATGCCAATATAATGCATGAGAGGTAAAACCACATTTATGGCAACGATAATCTGGTTTCGTACGAATTTGTTCACCAACCATATAGCGCAATAAGATAAGGCTCTCTTTGGCGCGTCCTTCTTCCGCTTCTGCTAAATGATAACGCATTAAACGATAGAACAAGCGCATGGTTGGATGACGCTCTAATTGACGATTAATGTATAACTGAGCCGCTTCAATACCTTCCTTAGCTTCAATAATGTCAGCAAGGTACAGCTCCGCAATTGCACCACAATTACTATCTACACATTGACGTAAATAAGTTTCCCAACGAGAAGTATCGCCTAGAGTCTGAAAACATTCAAAAAGCATAGGTAAGGTTTCACTGACCATCTCTTTATCTTGCTCAATGACTTTCATTAAAACATCGATAGCTTTTTGTTTATCATCACGAGCAATATAAATACGACCATACATAATTGAAACACGGGCGCAGAGAGGGTCCATTTGCCCTGCTTTTTGCAACAAATTAAGCGCACTATCAAGATTATCACTGCTCATTTCTTGAAGTGCTAATTCACAATAAAAATGAGAAATTTGTTCTTTTAATTCATGCTGACCTAATTTAACCAATTTTTCAGCCGTTTCTATGGCCTTTCCCCAATCACTGGTTAACTGGTAAATAGCAAGCAACGATTGTAGTGCGCTTTGGCGAAATTCTTGTTCATCAATAAGCTGCTGAAACATATTTTCAGCACGATCGTAAACACCCGCCGCCACATAATCACGACCTAACTGTTGAACAGCAAGCAGACGTTGATCAAAGGATAGTGCAGCACTTTCCATTAACGATTGGTGGATACGAATAGCACGTTCGACTTCGCCACGAGAGCGAAAAAGATTACCTAAAGTAAGATGGGCTTCAAATGCTGAGCTATCTTCTTTAAGCATTTCGAGGAAAAGATCAACCGCTTTATCTTGTTGATCAGAGAGTAAAAAGTTAACACCCGCCACATACTCTCGTGACAGGCGGTCGGCGTTCTGCTGTTTATCCTGTTGAGCGCCACGACGCCCCATATACCAGCCGTAAGCCGCAGCGACAGGTAATAACAGAAACAGCAATTCTAGCATCAGCTATCGTCCTTATTTCGTAGCAGAAGCAACCGTTGGGCGACTTTCTTGGTTTTCTTGTTTTGTTTGGGCGCTTTCAAGACGTTTAATTTTACGTTTTGCTCGGCCTAATGATAAACGAGCGCGTAGATAAAAAACACCACTTACAATCCAGCCAAGTACAAAGCCCACACCGAACAAGGTAGCTAACAAGGTAGAAATACGATACTCACCTTGAGCAATAAGATAATTAAATGTGACTACCTGATCGTTATTGGAGCCTAAAGTCATGGCAATCACCACGATGGCAAGAACAAGAATAACCAAAATAAAAAGTAGGACTTTTTTCACATTATTTCCTTTTTTATTCTCTTTTCTTTAGTAGACAGATAAAGGTAGCATTTTCACTGCGCACAAAGAAAGTCATTTCTTAGAGACATCTGATTTTCGTATATTTTTTCACATAAATACTGAAAAAGACATTCTGTATCTCAAAAATAAGGGCAATTGTCAGGATTAGAGCCATAAACGCCGCTCAATCACCTTAAATGCACACCAAACCAGCACTGTGCTGATAAGAATACCGACAATCACATCAGATGCCCAGTGCATTCCTAATACAATACGCCCTACCGTGACATCAATTCCCCATAATAACCCGAGTGACGCTAAAAAATAATGGCGACGCAACATAAAAAGGGCAAAAACAAATAATGCGAGTGTGGCTGAAAATAAACTATGACCAGACGGAAAAGCATAACCCGTTTCAGCTTTCCAATGTTTAAGCTGCCATTTTGGGATCACTGGTGAGTGAATTAATCCATTTTGAAGCAGTTGTTCTCGCTCAGATCTTGATACTTGATAAAACGCCTCTGGTGTAATGTGCAAATTTTCACTCACCCAAACAACATAAGGGCGAGGTTCTTTAACTGTATTTTTAACCGCAACCTTAATTAATTGCCCAATAGATAATGTAGCAATAATTATCACTACTAATTGAATGAAATGGTTAAGTTTCAATTTCAAAACCATAAAGAGCAACGCTAACACAACAATAACCGTCACTGTACCCCAAGGTTTTGCTGCACTATCTGCTATCCATAATGTACTTATACCGCCTAAAGGGTGATCGGTAGGTTGCCATTGCCAACCTAATATCAACACAGCACTTGGTATGATTAAGAGCAACATACTACCTAATAGGATCAACTTTGTTACTTGCTTATTCAATATATTGCCTTTTCTTAAATACACATGTTCTCTTCCATTTACGGCTAAAGACTATCAGTATAAACGATGCAAGTTTAGCAATAAATCATTATGCAAGAAGGCCTAAAATCTGATAGCTTGTAGTGGTGTGAATTTATAAGTGTGTGTTATCCCATTTCCTTGTCTATCAGACGTGGAAGCATTTCAGTGTTTTATTTCTCTTTGTTCTCGTTATAAAGTGTATAATCTCGAACAAGAGTTTCACCTGAAATTATGAGTCAAAAATAATGAAATTAAGACGTATCGCAGAAGCAAAACTACCTACTCCTTTTGGTGAGTTTTTAATGGTGGGTTTTGAAGAAATCGCAACAGGAAAAGATCATGTCGCCCTTGTTTATGGCGATATTTCAGGCTCCGAGCCAGTATTATCTCGCATTCATTCAGAATGTTTAACGGGTGATGCTTTATTTAGTCTACGTTGTGATTGTGGTTTCCAACTTGAAGCTGCGCTTTCACAAATAAGTAAAACAGGTCGTGGCGTACTACTTTATCATCGCCAAGAAGGGCGAAATATTGGATTACTAAATAAAATACGAGCTTATGCATTACAAGATAAAGGATTAGATACCGTTGAAGCGAACCTCGAACTAGGTTTTAAAGCTGACGAACGTGATTTTACCCTTTGTGCTGATATGTATAACCTCTTAGGTGTTCATGAAGTTCGATTATTAACCAATAATCCGAAGAAAATTGAAATCATGAAAGCTGCGGGTATCAATGTCATTGAGCGAGTGCCCTTAATTGTAGGACGTAATCCAAGTAATGCACATTATCTTGATACTAAAGCCGATAAAATGGGCCATCTTTTATTTAAGAAAGTGCAATAATACAGCAACAACACAGCATTAATTCTTTTCAAATCCGAGTCTAAGCGCTCGGATTTTTTATTTATTCCTTTTATTCTATTACCTTGTAAATTCATTCTTTATCTATTTTTCTTTCCTTACCTCTTATTTTTACATCTTTTTTATCATTAAATTATATCATGTGAAAATTTGTCATATGTGATTTCATTGACTATCTATCGGTTCCTAAGTTATTTATTAATAAATAAATTTTTATAGGAATACATTATGCCATTACATTTTTCTGGTCGGATTTTCGGCGCGTTGTTATTAGCAGGAACATTATTAACAGGCTGTGATAATAGCGATAAAAATAGCTATTCAATCAAGGTTGGTGTGATTAATGGTGCTGAACAAGATGTAGCTGAGATTGCTAAAAAAGTCGCAAAAGAAAAATATGGCTTAGAAGTCGAATTGGTAAGTTTCAGTGGTTCATTATTGCCTAATGATCCTACTGCAAATAAAGAACTTGATGCCAATGTTTTTCAACATCGCCCTTTTCTTGCCCAAGATAATCAATCTCGTGGTTACAATTTAGTCGCTGTCGGTAATACCTTTGTTTTTCCTATGGCGGGTTATTCAACTAAAATCAAACATATTTCAGAGTTAAAATCAGGCGATACCATTGCAGTTCCTAACGATCCCACCAATTTAGGTCGAGCATTACTGTTATTAGATAAAGAAAATCTTATTACGCTAAAACCAAACAGTGGTTTATTGCCTACGGCTATCGATATTATTGATAATCCTCACAAGCTTAAAATTATGGAGCTAGAAGGCGCGCAATTACCACGAGTTTTAAACGATCCAAAAGTCACTGTCGCTATTATCAGTACAACTTATATCCAGCAAATTAATTTATCACCTACCAAAGACAGTATTTTTATTGAGGATAAAAACTCGCCTTACACCAATATTATTGTGACAAGAGAAGACAATAAAAACGCTGATAATGTTCGTGATTTTATTAAGGCTTATCAGTCACCCGAAGTTGCCACGGCTGCCGAAACCATTTTTAACGGTGGGGCAATTCAAGGCTGGTAAAATTATTCATAATATTGATTGGTCACTTGTGATTAACATGTGATCCAATCATTTATTTACTCTTTTATCTCGAAAATTAAATCGTTATTATTATCAGCCTTGATCACAATATTTACGTCATGACCATATTGATCGAACAACGTACAATTCATCTCTTCTTCTTTTTTGCTGTAAGTAAAAGGTTTTCCAAAATAAATACTATAGCTCCAAAAACATACGCCGTTTCTACCACTATTATCTGATGTAACTGAAATAGGTGAAAGATCTTTAAAATGGAACTCTTTGGTATAAAACCGGGATATATCATCTTCAAAAGATAAATCGGTAGAAGTACTGATTTGTTGATAATTGCCATCATGAACATGATAAAACGTTTTACCTTCTTCACATTCGACATTACGGATCCAAAAAGGTGCACGCTCTGTAAATCGTAAATAATATTTAGTTATCTTTCCACCATATCCCCCTTTTAATTTATCTATTCTAGGGTTTAAAAAAGGCTCAGTATCTATATCTTTATAAGTGATTTTTCTTTTTGGTAAAACAGAAATTGAGATAAAATTGTCATATATGGCGTTATCCGAAATAGTATTATATTCTTCACCATTAACATGACATTGGGCATAAATTTTAATCCTTTCGATATCTGTATTAGCATCAATAGAGACATACCATATACCTGCTGAGTGCTTTTCTAGTGGTATCAGTTCTAATGTAGGATGTACATAACCTAGAGAGTGATTAGAAATCGTTATCCCTTTTTTTAGTGGGTTCTTATACTTATCAATAAATTTAATATTTTTATACATTTCTTCTGGAGGTATTTTAATATTCCTCCCGCTTTTATCTAGTGCATACATAGAAAAATAAATTGGAACTTGATGTTTTCCATTTGCATAAATTTCCTTCTTTATATCGAAATGAACATGATTATAAATACGCTCATCTTTTGATACCACCGTATTACCTTCAAGATCATAAAAACTGAAATCTCTTATTGCACCTATTTGATCCCAAGAGCCAAATGTATCATAAATACGCTCATCTTTTGATACCACCGTATTACCTTCAATAATAACATCTCCGCCAATATCTGCATTCTCTTCAATTTGTGCATATCCACGGATAATCGCATTTTCACTTACTTTAGCCTGCTGCTTAATAACAGCATTATCATATATTGCTGCGTTACCTGAAACTTGTGCATTATCCATAATAGAGGCATTATCATATACTACAGCGCTACCTGAAACTTGCGCATTACCTGAGATAAAAGCATTTCCATAAATTTTAGTATTTCCTAATATGCTACTATTATCTTTCACAATGGCATTGCCATAAACTTGCGCGCTATTTTTTACCACAGTGTTTCCTGTTATTTTTGCATCACCAAATACCATTGCATCATCAAAAATAAAACAATCACCTTTTTGGCTTAAATTATTTTCACTTTCAATCCACCCTCCTAGGGTACCTGAAGGAATTCGTCTTATTCTAAATAAGGTTATTCCATTATATTTTTTTGATTTATTAGTAAACTTATATTCCATAAAATATCCTTATTATTAATTAGCGTTTTTATTATCACCAACAAAAATTTAATAGTTGAATTTTAGTATATATTCTATTTAAAATAGAAAATGGTATTTTTTATTGAGAATAAAACTCGCCTTACACCTATATTATTTATAGAGAGTGTACAAAGTTAATACCTAGTGATTAAATTTAATCTCAATATAAATTAATAGGCTAATTTCACTTTATTATCTAACATAAAAATTAATTTATTATTTTCATCTGCTTTAACTGAAACATTAGCACCATTCCCATATTGATCTCGAATAATACAATCCATTTTTTCTTCTTTCTTACTTGAAAATAATGGCAGCCCAATATTTATACTATAAGTCCAGAAACATAATCCTACTCTTTTTTTATTACTTGATGTTACTTTAATTGAGGGCATATTCTCAAAATGGAAATTCTTTGTATAATAACCAGAAGGATCTAATAAAACCGATTGATCCGTTGATGTACCTATTAATTGATAAATATTTTTATGATAATAATAAAAATCTTTATTTTCCTCACATTCTGCACCTGTTGTTATTGCACCGCCATTACCATTAAATGCAAGGTAATACTTAGACAGCGTTCCACCGGGTATTGATACATTTTTTTCTACTTCTGGGTATATTAGCGGATCAATATTCATATCCTCTTTTGTAAAAATGCGAGGCGGTATAACATTTAATGTTACAACACTCTGCCGATATATAGGACTATTAGATCTAAAAGCGGTTGTATATTGTTTACCATTGACAGTAAATTGTGCACATAGTTTTAAAGTATCCATGATTTTATCAACAGATACATACCATATACATGCTGAATAATTTATTTGCTCATAAAGATTCTCACTGTGAGGATGAACATAACCTTTTGCTTCTTTAGAAATATGGATATCTGGATTTAACGTTTTATTTTTATCATCAACAATACTAATATTTTTATGCATTTCTTCTTCTGACACTTTAAAATGTCGTTCTTCTTTATCTAGTACAATTAAACCAACACCGATAGGAACTTGATGTTTACCATTTGCATAAATATTTGATTCTTGATCCGTGTGATTAATATAAAAAGTAAATTGTATTACACGTTCAATATCTTCCCAATTACCTACATAATATTTAACTTTTTCATCACCTGATACGACGGTATTTCCTTCAACAATAGCATGCTTAAAAACAACCGCATTACCTTCAACTTTTGCATTTCCTCGAACAACCCCCCTATTTTCAATACTCGCGTTTTGTGTGACTACAGCAGAATCATATATTGCTGCATCATCAGATACTTTAGCATTACCTGAAATTATCGCATTATCATAAACTTTAGCATTTTTTGATATTATTGCATTTTCTATTACTCTCGCATTACCAAATACCATTGCATCATCATAAATAAAACAACCATCTTCTCGACTTAAATTACTTTCATTTTCAATCCATCCCCCTGGACTACCAGTATATACTCTTTTAATTTTAAACAGAGTAACGCCATTATATTCTTTGGATTCATTTGTAATAATATATTTTTTCATTATACGCCTCGCGTTTATTTAATATAATCTTGTTAAAATAGAAACACCTCCAAAACAAGAGCCATTGAAATAATATAAAGAAAAAAATAATTAGGTAACATTAAATAAAAAAACACACCTATTAATTTAAAATAGAAAGACAGTATTTAAAATTTAAATACTGTCTTTTGTGAGAATAACTTAATATTTTTTATATATGTTATTAGAATATTATTTATAACATATTTCTAATCACATAATGCAATATGCCACCATGTTGAAAATAAGCTAATTCAGTTTGAGTATCAATACGACAACGCGCCATAATAGTTTCAGTACGATTATCTGCAAAAGTAATATTAACCGCGACATCTTGATTCGGTATTAATGCATCAAGCCCGGTGATCTCAATTTTCTCATCACCTTTTAGACCCAATGTTTGACGAGAAACCCCTTTAGGAAATTCTAAAGGTAAAACCCCCATGCCGATTAAGTTAGAACGGTGAATACGCTCAAAAGAGCCTGCGATGACGACTCGCACACCTAATAAACGCGTTCCCTTCGCTGCCCAATCTCGGCTAGAGCCAGAGCCATATTCATTACCTGCAATAATTGCCAGTGGTGTATTTTCTTGCTGATAACGCATTGAAGCATCATAAATCGCCAGTATTTCACCCGTTGGAATATGCTTGGTAAAACCGCCCTCTATTCCTGGCACCATTTCGTTACGAATACGAATATTGGCAAATGTGCCTCGCATCATTACTTCATGATTCCCGCGTCTGGAGCCATAAGAGTTAAAATCTTTCGGCTCAACACCATGTTCACGCAAATAACGCCCTGCGGGACTATCCGCCTTAATATTACCTGCTGGTGAAATATGATCAGTTGTCACCGAATCACCTAAAATAGCCAAAATACTGGCTTGATGAATATCTTTAATCGGAGCCGGCGTTTTTGACATACCTTCAAAGAAAGGAGGATGTCGAATATAGGTAGAGTCTGGTTGCCAATCATAGACAGGTGTATCTTGTGTTTGCAGTGATTTCCATGTTTCATCACCTTCAAATACAGCGGAGTACTCTTTATGGAACATCTCTGTTTTAACTTTCTCAACAGCATCAGCAATGGCTTTACTGTCAGGCCAAATATCTTTTAAATAAACGGGAGCACCCTGTTTATCTTTACCTAATGGTTCTTTCGTAAGATCGATATTCATATTTCCTGATAAAGCATAAGCAACCACTAAAGGTGGCGATGCTAACCAGTTGGTTTTCACTAAGGGATGAATTCGACCTTCAAAGTTACGGTTGCCGGATAATACAGCGGCAATAGTTAAGTCATTATCCTTAATTGCACTTTCAATCGGTGCTAATAAAGGTCCTGAGTTACCAATACATGTTGTGCAACCATATCCCACAAGATTAAACCCTAACTCATCAAGATAAGGCGTTAATCCTGCCAAATTAAGATAATCTGTGACCACTTTAGAGCCAGGAGCCAAAGAAGACTTAACCCAAGGTTTACGCTGCAAGCCTTTTTCTACCGCATTTTTAGCCAGTAATCCGGCGGCCATTAAAACATTAGGATTTGATGTGTTGGTACATGATGTGATAGCTGCAATAACGACTGCACCATCGGTTAACTCAAATGCAGGATAATCATCAATTTTTACTTGAGGAAACTGTGCCAGTGGTTTTTTATTGGTTTCAAGATCGACTGCTGCTTTAAATGCCTTAGGTACACTCGGTAGATTGACTCTATCTTGAGGGCGTTTAGGTCCTGCAAGGCTCGCTTCAACGGTTCCCATATCTAACGATAATGTTGACGTAAAGATAGGCTCATCACCTGTATGTCTCCATAGACCTTGTTCTTTGCTATAAGCTTCAACAAGTGCAATTTCTTGTTCTTCACGTCCTGTTAAACGCAAATAATCAAGGGTAATATCATCTATTGGGAAGAATCCACAGGTTGCGCCATACTCTGGCGACATATTCGCTATGGTTGCACGATCAGCTAAAGGTAATGACGCTAAACCATCTCCATAGAACTCCACAAATTTACCCACAACACCATGAGCGCGTAACATCTGTGTGACGGTTAATACCAGATCCGTTGCCGTGATCCCTTCTCGTAATTTTCCTGTTAATTTAAAGCCAACAACATCTGGAATTAGCATGGAGATAGGTTGTCCTAACATTGCAGCTTCTGCTTCAATGCCGCCTACCCCCCAACCTAAAACACCAAGACCATTTATCATTGTGGTGTGAGAATCCGTGCCGACTAATGTATCAGGATAAGCCACATGACGCCCGTTTTGCACCTCAGACCAAATCGCTTTGCCTAAGTACTCCAGATTTACCTGATGGCAAATTCCTGTACCCGGCGGCACGACGCGAAAGCGTTCAAAGGATTGTTGTCCCCAACGTAAAAAAAGGTAGCGTTCATAGTTACGCTCCATTTCAATTTCCACGTTTTCAGCAAACGCATTTTTACTGGCATATTCATCAACCATAACAGAGTGGTCAATAACCAAATCAACGGGTGATAATGGATTAACTTTATCCACTTGCCCACCCAAAGATTTTACGGCTTCACGCATAGCGGCTAAATCAACAACAGCAGGCACACCAGTAAAATCTTGCATAAGTACCCTTGCCGGTCGATATGCAATTTCTCGTGATGCATGTGCTGTTTTTTGCCACTCAACGAGTGCCTTAATATCCTCCTCAACAACAGTATCATTGTCGAGATAACGCACTAAGTTTTCTAGTAACACCTTCAGAGACTTAGGAAGACGGGTAATATCGCCTAATTGGCGAGCAACTTCTGAAAGGCGGTAGTACTCATATTCTTGAGATCCGACTAAGAGCGTAGCATGGCTCTCTTTTTTCAAACGTAACGACATAGCTCCTCCTTCTTATTTTTATACTGACAGCATGTTTAAACTATCAAAATAGGTAAGGTTATTTATTAAACATATCATATAACGCCGAATTTCGCTTAAAGACCACACAATTTGTTAACGTAATGTTATGGCTGTCATAGTGTTAATAAATTTTAATCTCGGGATTTTTGCTTAATTAAGATTTAATGGTGGAGGTATGACTACGTAAGGATAACTTTTATGAGTAATAAACAATCTGATTTACTTAAAAATATTATGAATGCGGATAGCTATTTCGCAGAACCTATTACCCCCCCTTTTCCGCAAACCTTATCGATGAATCCATTACATTCTCAAAATATAAAAGATTCAGAAGGTTTAGTGCAATTTATCATCGCGTCACCCAAACCTTTTGAGCCTTCCGAAATAGAAAAAATGTCACAGCTTAAAAATATCCAAATTGGACTTATTTCTATTATGGCAAACCATCTTGCAGCATTAAAAAAAGAGGATAATGAAGCCTATTATCGCCCCGAACATTGGTTAGATACTCTCAATCATTTACCACTTCTAGGACACAATAAAGTCGAAACAAAAAAGCTTCATAAACAAACCTATGATTTTTCTGTTGCTCAAGCGTTTATTCAATTATTACTAGGAGCAGCAATCAATGCCACCTCTCCTGCACTTGGAGAATTTATTGATTTTTTACGTACCCAAGGACAAAAAATAGAAGTCGGCTTACGAAAATCATTAGACAGCTATCAAACGATAACGATTGCGGGGATCACAGAGATACTCAATCATAATAATCATCTTATTTTTGTTCCAAAGCTGAAAATTTTGAGCCTGCGTTTTTCTTATCAATCAGCAAAAATGCTACTTGCCAGTTGTATAGGCCGTAAATTTACCCTCTCTTTAGAGTACACCACCATTACCTCTGTATTTGATGCTAGCGCTCTTGATGATCCACTGATTAATCGCCAGTTTTATGATTTTTTAAATAAGTACCGTCAGTTAAGCATTGCAAAATCAGATGCTTTTTTTAGTGGGGATTTTTATTTGAAATGAGTTGAGTAATAGCAGAAATTAGATTTATGAACACGCTTGAAGGCGGGAATAACCCGCCTTTCAGTATTACACAAGTGGTAATTCGATATCTTTAAATAACTCTTCAATCTCTTCGTTAGTTCGCAACGCAACAGCTTGCTCAATCAAATTACGCGTAAGATGAGGGGCAAAACGCCACATAAAATCATACATATAGCCACGTAAGAAACCACTACGACGAAACGCAATTTTAGTGGTGCTATAACTAAACTTATCACGCATATCAATAGCAACTAAATCGCTATCAAGTACAGGATCAAATGCCATGCTGGCAATTACACCAATACCTAAATGCAGCCTTACATAAGTTTTAATGACATCCGCATCGGTTGCAGTGAAAACAATTTTAGGTTTTAACCCTACTTTACCAAAAGCATCATCAAGATCGGAACGTCCGGTAAAACCGTGGGTATAGGTAACAATATCGTAACCCGCAAGCTCTTTTAGCGTCACTTCTCGTTTTTGTGCAAGTGGATGATCTTTTGAAACCACAACAATACGGTTCCAACGATAACAAGGTAGCATCACTAAATCGTTATAAAGATGCAGTGATTCTGTCGCGATCGCAAAATCACTTTTACCTCTGCATACGTCTTCAGCAATTTGCGTTGGTGAACCTTGGTTCATATGCAATGAAACATCAGGATAACGCTCAATAAAACCTTTTATTACTGGCGGTAATACATAACGAGCTTGCGTATGCGTTGTTGCAATTGATAGCGAGCCTCTATCTGGATAAGTGTGTTCACCCGCAGCTGATCGAATAGCTTCGGTTTTTGACAAAATCTCTCTAGACAGCCTTACAATTTCTTCACCTGCCGGTGTCACATGCGTTAGATGCTTACCACTACGAGAAAATATTTGTATACCAAGCTCATCTTCTAACATGCGAATTTGTTTACTTATTCCCGGTTGAGATGTATACAAACGCTCTGCCGTGGTCGAAACATTTAAATCGTTATTCACCACTTCAACGATATAACGCAACTGTTGTAATTTCATGGAGAGGCTATCCCTTCAACAAAAGACTTATTATTCCGTTATTCTATTTATATTCATATAACTAAAAAGAATAATAAAGATGTAATTTATAACCACTATATCACTTATTTCATTTCGGTCTAACGTAATTAATAGTGTTATTTAGGTTTTGTTATATCGAATAGTTATAAGCTATAAATAAGCATAAAAAAAGCCAACGTTATCTGTCAGCTTTTATTTCATAATGCGAGTGTCATTAAATTATTTAATCACACCACATGCCATTCTTGCGCCACCACCACCAAGCGCCTCAGGATCATCAGAATAGTTGTCGCCACCCACATGCACCATAATTGCTTTATCTTTCACTTGTTCAAGTTTAGTGAGTTTTGGTGCTAATACTGCGTAATCAGCAACACCTTTATCATTTACAACTAATCCTGGTAAATCACCTAGATGCCCAGCTTTATTATAAGGTCCCAAGTGAACACCGGCTTTTTCAGGATCTAAATGCCCTCCTGCTTTTAACGCTGGTACAGGTTTGCCATCTTTCATATCCGGCTCACAAGAACCATTAGCATGGATATGAAAACCATGAATACCCGGTGTTAATCCAGTGAGTTTTGGCGTAAATAACAGCCCATAATCAGTTTCAGTGACAGTTACAACACCAATATCGTTGCCTGCTCCCGTCGGTAAAGCTTCTTTTAACGTGACATCTAACGTTGCAGCGCTTGCCACAGAAGTGAAGAGTAAGCCAGATAGTAACAAAGGCATCAGTTTCATAGTATCTCCGTCTTATTATTAGCAAAGTAAAATATCAGACAAATAGAAATTAACCATTAATACTGTTTCAATGTATTTAATTAGCATACCTTCTTAATACAAAAAAGCGACTAACTCTCATTAGTCGCTTTTTTATTTATCACTTAATGCCAATATTATTTGGTTTTTTCAACCCATTTGCCATCGACATAAAACGCAGACCAACCTGTAGCCTTGCCATCTTTCTCTGAAGAAACATATTGCTGTTTTGTTTTACGACTAAAACGCACAATAGTTGGATTTCCTTCAGGATCAGCCACCGGAGCTTCTGCTAAATAGCGCATTTTCTCTGCTAAACGGTCTTTAAAGCGAACCAGTTCTTCTACTTTTGGCGCTCGCGTTTCTCTTGATTTAGGGAATGTGTTTGCGGCCAAAAATACACCCGCAGCGCCATCTCGTAAGACAAAGTAAGCATCTGATTTTTCGCATAGCAACTCAGGAAGTGGTACGGGATCTTCCTTCGGTGGTGCAATTTCACCGCTTTTTAAAATTTTACGCGTATTTTTGCAGTCATCATTAGTACAACCCATGTATTTACCAAAACGCCCCATTTTCAGGTGCATTTCAGAGCCACATTTATCGCACTCAATAACTGGACCTTCGTAACCTTTTAAGCGGAATTCACCTTCTTCAACTTCATAACCATCACATGCAGGATTATTACCACAAACATGTAATTTACGATGAGTATCAATCAGGTAACTATCCATTGCAGTACCACATTTCGGACAACGACGACGTGCACGTAATGCGTTAGTTTCTGCATCTTCCCCTTCAAGAATATTTAATAATTCATCTTCAGGGATAAGGTTAATGGTTTGCTTACAACGTTCTTTAGGCGGTAAAGCATAGCCTGAACATCCTAAGAATACGCCTGTTGTCGCTGTTCTAATGCCCATATGACGAGAACAAGTTGGACATTCAATCGACGTGATCACCATTGGATTTGGTCGCATTCCACCTTCTTCAGGATCTTTTTCAGCGACATCTAATTGCTGACTAAAATCGGTGAAGAATGCATCTAATACCGCTTTCCAGTTTTCTTCATTATTAGCAACATGGTCGAGGTGATCTTCCATTTGCGCAGTAAAATCGTAATTCATTAAATCGCTAAAATTCTCTTCTAAGCGATCTGTTACAATTTCACCCATTTTTTCTGCATAAAAACGACGGTTTTCAACTTTCACATAACCACGATCTTGAATAGTGGAAATGATAGATGCATATGTTGAAGGACGGCCAATACCGCGCTTTTCTAGCTCTTTAACTAAAGTCGCTTCGCTAAAACGTGCTGGTGGCTTAGTAAAGTGCTGAGTTGGTTCTAATTCAGCTAAAGCCAGTTTTGCCCCTACATCAACTGCAGGTAAGGTTTTATCTTCATCTTTATTACGCATCGCTGGCATGACTTTCGTCCAACCGGCAAAACGTAAAGTACGACCTTTAGCACGTAGTTTATAATCACCTGATTCGACGGTTAATGTGGTTGAATCGTATTTTGCTGGTGTCATTTGACAAGCAACAAATTGATTCCAAATCAGTTGATATAAACGTTTGGCATCGTTATCCATATCTTTTAAAGATTCTGCGATAACGTTGATATCAGAAGGACGGATAGCTTCGTGCGCTTCTTGAGAATTTTCTTTACTCGAATAAACATTTGGTGCTTTCGGCAAATATTTAGCGCCAAAATTCTCATTGATATAATCACGCGCCATTTGAATTGCATCCTGACTTAAGTTAGTTGAGTCAGTACGCATATAGGTTATATAACCTGCTTCATAAAGGCGCTGAGCTAGCATCATCGTCTTTTTCACACCAAAGCTTAAACGCGTACTTGCCGCTTGCTGTAAGGTTGACGTGATAAGTGGTGCGCTTGGTTTGCTCGATGTTGGTCTATCTTCACGATCTTTTACCGTGAAGGTCGCATTTTGTAATGCTTTAACCGCAACCTGTGTTTCATCGGATGAAACAGGGTTGAAGGCTTTATCATTATAATGCGTGACTTCCATACGCAATGGCTGTTCGTCAGGCGTTAACAGCGAGGCATGTAATTGCCAATATTCTTCAGGAACAAAGGCTTTAATTTCACGCTCACGTTCAACTAAAAGACGCACAGCAACGGATTGCACTCGCCCCGCAGATAATCCACGAGCCACTTTTTTCCAAAGTAAAGGTGAAACCATATAGCCCACAACACGATCCATAAAGCGACGTGCTTGTTGCGCGTTAACGCGATCTATATTTAACTCACCTGGAGTTTGGAAAGCTTGTGTAATGGCATTTTTAGTGATCTCGTTAAAAACCACTCGACTAAATCGTTCATCATCACCGCCGATAACTTCGCGTAAATGCCACGCGATAGCTTCTCCTTCGCGGTCAAGGTCCGTTGCGAGATAGACATGATCAGCTTTCTCAGCCAATGCTTTTAGTTCAGCCACGACTTTTTCTTTGCCGGGTAGAATTTGATAGTTCGCATTCCATCCATTATAGGGATCAACTCCCATACGGCTGACTAAGGCTGATTTCTCATCCTTTTTAACTTTTTTCACGCCTTTCGTGGCGGATGAGTTTTCGCTCTTCTGGCTGCCAGAACCACTCTTTGGCAAATCACGAATGTGACCCACGCTAGATTTAACTACGTAGTCATTGCCAAGATATTTATTGATCGTTTTGGCTTTAGCCGGGGACTCCACGATAACAAGAGCTTTACCCATAATTACCTTTACCTAATTAAACTTTGTTATGACGGTATTGTTTAATACCCTCAACTAAAAAAATGTTTAAAATCTCTTTTTTATATTGCGTTAGTTTTGCAATATATCAACCTGTTTTTATTCAAAGCTTTTGTTTAAGCTCAAAACTCATAACTTTTTTTGAGGTATTTTAATCACCTCACTGCCTTGATCGGGTACAGGTAAATCATTGTTTGCTACATATAGAGTAGCTAAGCTTTTAAAAATGCCACACTCTACCTGATAAAAAGTGAGGCGCAACAAATTATTTTTCTAAGGAGCACATATTATGTCAACACAAACTACACCGATTACAACAGAGATGCTACTTGAAAAAGCGAATAAAATCATACGTGAACATGAAGATTATTTACAAGGTATGCGTGCTGATTCGGTTGAACAAAAAGGTAATGTCCTCGTATTTAAAGGCGAATTTTTTTTAGATGAACAAGGTTTACCTACTGCAAAAAGCACTGCAGCATTCAATATGTTCAAGCATTTAGCTCATGTGTTATCTGATAAATACCACTTAGAATAAGTCATCTTCGTGATTATTTTTATTTAATCACTGAAATAAATTAATTTACTCTTAATCGATAGCAAAAAAGAGACTTTACTTGCCAGTTATTGCGTTCACTCAGACACGCACAACTGGCATAATTGAGCAGCAATAAAGAATAATAATTCAACCTGTTCATAATGCCATTTTTTGTCACACCTTAATTCACGATTACACTTACCTATCAATACAATCAGTAAGATCAATTATTTTTATTTTCTATTTACGGCTATATTGAAGCCTCCTAGAAAGAGGAAATATTTACCCTGTTGTTGTTATAAGCAATATCAATTATTTCTTTGATTGCCAGTGAAATTTTCACTGGCTTTTTTTTGTTTTATCAAAATAAAAGCTTTTTAAAATAGAAAGTTAGAATATTTATTAAGAAGGCTTAGAAATAGTGACTGGATTAAGGAAGGATGATATCAGCGATAATCCATATCACTGATATCATTATTGCGTACTTATTGACTTATATAACTTAGTAGCTTGGCTTATAGCAGCGGTTTTTTACTTCTCTGCACCCAACGCATCATCAGTTTATCGATACTTTCCATTACGCCACCGGTAACTCGCTCAACCATTTTCTTTTTGGTAACATATTGGACAGAAAGAACTTCAAAATCATTAATATGATCGATCAGCCAATCATCACTTACACCAACTTTATCAATTAAGCCTTTGTTTAGCGCTTCTGAGCCGTACCAATACTCACCCGTTGCAACGCTATCAATATCAAGTTGAGGGCGATATTTATGCACAAATGATTTAAACAATAGATGCGTTTCATTTAAATCTTGCTTAAATTTCTCGCGTCCTTCTTCAGTATTTTCACCTAATAAGGTCAATGTACGTTTATATTCGCCAGCAGTATGCAACTCAACATCAATATCGTTTTTCTTGAGTAAACGGTGAATATTAGGGATTTGAGCCACGACACCAATCGAGCCAATAATCGCAAATGGCGCTGCAACAATGTTATCTGCCACACATGCCATCATATATCCTCCGCTAGCAGCCACTTTATCGACAACCGCAGTCAGTTTAATTCCCTTTTCTTTTAAGCGTGTTAATTGAGCCGCTGCTAATCCATATCCGTGAACCATACCACCTGGGCTTTCTAAGCGCAGTAATACTTCATCACCTGTTTGTGCAACAGAAAGAATGGCACTGATTTCTTCACGTAATGCACCCACTTCATGTGCATCCATACTACCGTTAAAATCAAGCACATATAAACAAGGTTTTACAACGCCTTTTTTACCTTCTTTTGCATTGTTTTTACTCTGTTTATTCTCTTTTTTCTGCTGTTTTTTAAATGCTTTATACCAGACTTTTAATTCAGCATCGTCCATTTTTGCTTGTTGCATAACACGCTGTTTTTCTTCGTAAGCTTCAGCAAGATCAGTGACTCTTAACGTCCCTTTACGATTTTGCTTTTTATTTCCAATCACAACGAAAAACAACACGATAGCGATAATCGCTACAACAACAGTGACAATTTCTGCTAAAAACAGCCCATATTGCAAAATATACTCCACAAAGACCTCTTTTTAAGGTTAATAACACTGACTAAAACCAATATGCCTAGTTTAACGAAATTCTGCTTTAGCGCCAGCAACAAAGGCATGATTATGTTTAATACCATTTATGTTTAATACCATAAAGAAAACAGCCATAATTTGTAAACAAAAAGTCAGACTAAACTGGTCGCTAAGCAAATAAGACGTTACACTTTATTTACTTTTTACTAGACAGGATATCAATATGTTGCAATATCAACCCGATCATAGCGTGCTAAAAGATAAAATTATTCTAGTAACAGGTGCTGGTGATGGCATAGGAAAAGAAGCTGCACTAACTTATGCGCAATATGGCGCAACACTTATCTTATTAGGTCGTACTCTATCAAAACTTGAAGATGTTCAAGAAGAAATAATCACCTCAGGTGGCCAACAGCCCATGTTATATCCACTTGATCTACTTACAGCGACAGAGAACGATTTTCAGCAATTTGCTGATACTCTCGTTAAACGCTTTCCTCATCTTGATGGTGTATTACAAAATGCCGGTTTATTGGGTGTTGTTGAGCCTATCATTAATCAACCTAGTAATCTTTGGCATGACGTTATGCAAGTCAATGTTAATGCGACATTTATGCTCACAAAAGCACTCTTACCATTGATGCTTAAAGCACCTCATGCAAGCCTTATCCTCACCACGTCGAGTGTAGGTCGCCAAGGTCGTTATGGTTGGGGCGCTTATTCTGTCTCTAAATTCGCAACAGAAGGCTTTATGCAAGTACTTAATGAAGAATATAACGAGAGTACCTTGCGTATTAACTGCATTAATCCTGGTGGCACTCGTACCGCAATGCGAGCAAGTGCATTTCCAGATGAAAATGCACAAAAGCTAAAAACACCAAAAGATTTGATGCCGTTATATCTCTACCTTATGAGTGATGACAGTATTGATGTGAAAGGACAATCTTTAGATGCGCAACCTGGTCGTAAGGCAGGCCCCGCTGAATAACGTACTTTAAGTTTAAGGTAGCAAAATGAATGATGCACAACACCAAAAACGCCAACAACGTTTAAAAGAAAAAGTAGATACCCGAATTGAACAAGCTCAACGTGAGCAAGGTATTGTGATGATTTTTACTGGCAATGGTAAAGGTAAAACAACAGCGGCGATGGGAACTGCAACGCGTGCTGTTGGTCATCAAAAAAAAGTCGGTGTTGTGCAGTTTATAAAAGGGACATGGGAAAACGGTGAGCGAAACCTATTAGAACAGTTCGGTGTGCCATTTTATGTAATGGAAACCGGTTTCACTTGGGAAACTCAAGATAAAAGCGCAGATACTGCGGCCTGTTTGAATACTTGGCAATATGCACTCAAACTACTTAATAACCCAGAATATGATCTGGTTATTCTTGATGAAATTACCTATATGATTAGCTTTAACTATTTACCATTAGATGAGGTTATTTCAGCCATTAGCTCTCGTCCACCTCACCAAAATGTCATTATCACAGGAAGAGGCTGCCATAGAAAATTAATTGAGTTAGCAGATACAGTGACAGAAATGCGTCCTATTAAACATGCTTTTGATAGTGGGATA
The DNA here is from genome assembly GCA_018244935.1 of Ardaris minthe. Lineage (NCBI taxonomy): Eukaryota > Metazoa > Arthropoda > Insecta > Lepidoptera > Hesperiidae > Ardaris > Ardaris minthe. Next base: position 6,136 of record DWTR01000020.1, on the reverse strand, counting down.
AAAGCACAAAAAGGCATAGATTGGTAATAATCTCTTACTACCTTTTCAATTATCTTAAAAATAAATAATGACTATATTAAAGCTGGCTCACTTAATATACCAGCACCGAATATACGCCCTGTTTCATTTATTAATTTAAAGTAAGCGTCTTTATCATCGAATATATCATTTTGTATTTGTTGACTATACACCATAGCCATTTTCATTATATGGAAATGATATTCATTATAGTAATTTTGCTTCTCATTCGGTTCCCGTGAAGTCAAATAGGAATTAGTTACTTTATAAATATTATTAGCTTCTTTCAGCATTTCGCTATTATGAAATTCAATATGACTCAATGTCGGAATAAAATCATCTGTCCGTGTATTTTCATCATTTATCCAATTGTATTTATCTTTTTCTTTATGTGCTTCTAATAAATTAGGACCAGAATAAACATGAATACCATATGGCTTTCTTGATATAAAATCTTGAAATTCAGATTGGGAAAAACACTTAGTTAATACATTTACTACTCCCTTATTACTCCAATCAGGTAAGTAAGTCGGTATAGGCTCATTTAAAGGAACATCACAGTGAAAAACATTATTATCAATAAAAATAGCGTCAGAGCTATTAATAGCGCCATTCACTAGTTGCCCATCAATCCAAACAGAGCGCATTGTTAAGTATAAATGCTCACTATCTTCTTTAGGAGAAAAAATAGAAGTAAAACTATAGTATATTTCCCTAGATGGATTAATTATTCCTCCATGATTTCCAGGGTAAATCATAAAAATTTTCTTTTCCCCGTCAGCACCAACTAATACATGCTTCCCATTCTCTAATTTTATTTCTTTTACTTCACCTGTATTAAGCCAAAAAGCATTTTCATCAATTTGAAAGACTAGCGGTGTTGTTTTATTGTTACTAATGTAAAACACACCAGATTGTGAGTTTAAATTAGCCGTTGGCTCACAACCCGTAGTAAGAGTAGTCGCACATAACATTGTTGTTAAATAAAAAGAACGATGCATATATCGCGTATACCTTATCGTAAAATATACAAATAAAATATTATTATTAATAAAAGTGACTTCTCATCTCATCAATTGTGCATCATAGTTTCATTTATGGAAAAAATAAAGTCATCAAAAAAAGAAGCACCCTATTTCTATGGGTGCTTCTTCATAAAGAATGATATTTTAATTTAAAATAATAAATAATTATTCGCTAATTACTTTTTATTTCCTGCTGATTGGCGACGACTTGACGCTCTTTTAGCTGGTGATGTTGAAGTACGTGTTGATATCTTAGTATGACGCTTAACCGCACGACGGATCTGATTCGCTTTAATACGACGCTGATCTTTTTCTACTGCAACTTTTGTTACTGTTTCGTCGTTTAATTCAACTAACTGACGTAAATAGTTGATTTGATCTAATCCAAGCTCTACCCAACCACCACGCGGTAAACCTTTTGGTAAATCAATATCACCGTAACGAACACGAATAAGACGGCTGACTTGTACGCCCACCGCTTCCCACATACGACGAACTTCACGGTTACGCCCTTCAGTCAGTGAAACGTTGTACCATTGGTTAATCCCTTCACCACCACGGTAAGAAACAGAGCGGAATGAAGCAGGACCATCTTCTAATTGTACACCACGCGTTAATTGACGAATTTTCGCATCATCAATTTCACCAAAAACACGAACAGCGTATTCACGCTCAACTTCACGGCTAGGATGCATTAAACGGTTAGCTAATTCACCATCAGTTGTAAATAACAGTAATCCACTGGTATTCACATCAAGACGACCGACTGCAATCCAGCGAGCACTGTTAAGGCGAGGAAGACGTTGGAAAACGGTTGGACGACCTTGTGGATCACTGCGAGTACACAATTCACCTTCAGGTTTGTAATAAGCAAGCACACGACAAACATCTTTTTGTGCTTCACGAATATTTAGAATGCGGCCATCTAAGCGGATTTTTGCTGTAGTGGTGACATCAATACGATCACCTAATTTTGCTTTTGTACCATCAATGCTGATACGCCCTTCTTGAAGATAACCTTCAATCTCACGGCGAGAACCGTGACCAGAACGAGCAAGGATTTTTTGTAATTTTTCAGTGCGTTGCGATTTATCGCTCATGAAACAACCTCATGTGTCGCCTTCACAGGCGTCATAAAAATAGAATTAATTTTTAAAAATCAATTAAATATAAATAACCCATGTTTATTCAAATAAGAAATAAACACAGGTTTATTGATTCAATAGTGAACAATGTTGATGATTTCTCACATCAACCATCAACATTGTGATAAATAGTGACGATAAAACGATGTTGGCAAAACCTAACAATAACTTAGCCGTTTGTCTGCAGATCAAGTTATCGTGTTTAGCGTCTAAAATACGCGTTGATATAACCGATTTCAAAAACAGACACCATGATTTTTATCGCAATGTATAAATTTAACACAAGCGATAAATCCCTTCACCTTTTATCTCTTTATCTCGTGATAAATTTCTTCACTATTGAGTCATTTTCTCCAAACTCAGTTTAATCAGCTAAATGACTTACTGAAATGGCGTAATATCTCCCATACCTTCACGCACAATAACTGGGGTATCTTCTGTTAAATCAATTACCGTTGTCGGTTTTTGCCCTAAATAGCCGCCGTGGATCACCAAATCAACTTGCTTGCTTAATAAATCTTCGATTTCTTCCGGATCAGATTCAGCAAAATCATTGCCCGGTAAAATCAGGCTTGTTGACATTAATGGCTCACCAATATTTTCTAACAATGCCAGTGCAATAGGATTAGAAGGAACACGCAAGCCTATGGTTTTACGTTTATCGTTCATCAACCGCTTTGGTACATCTTTAGTCGCTTTTAAGATAAACGTGTAATTACCTGGAGTGTTATTTTTTATTAAACGAAACACGACATTATCAACATAAGCGTAATTGGCAATTTCTGATAAATCACGGCACATCAGTGTGAAATTGTGGTTTTTATCTAATTGGCGAATACGACAAATTCGCGTCATTGCATCTTTATTGTCTAAACAACAACCAATAGCATAGCCAGAGTCTGTTGGATAAATCACCACACCGCCTTTACGTAAAATATCAGCACTTTGTTCAATTAAACGAGCCTGCGGATTATCAGGGTGAATATAAAAAAGTTGGCTCATACATCCCTCAACGAATTTCTAATGTTACTCTTGCCATAGCGACCAAACAGGTTCTACACCACTGGGTAACCATAAATTACGCCCCAATTCTATCCACGAGCAAGGGCGATGAAAATCAGAACCTAACGAAGCTTTTAACCCATAAAGTTGCGCTAATGCTGCGTGTTGTTCCCGTTCTTGTGGTGGTTGTTGGCATTGTGCCACTTCGATTGCATCACCACCGAGTTGTTTAAAATAAAGCGTTAAACGTTTTAACCATTTAGAGGATAGACCATATCGTCCCGGGTGTGCTAATACTGCAACACCACCAGCTTCATGAATTGCTGTGACAGCGTCACCTATTGAGCACCACTGTGGTGGCACATAGCCGGTTTTGCCTTTCGCTAAATAACGTTTAAACACTTTATTAACTGAGGCAACATGCCCTTCATTCACAAGAAAACGAGCAAAGTGCCCTCTTGTAACTTGTCCACCAAGTGCTAAGGCTTTTGCCCCTTCAAATGCATTTGCAATACCCGCTTTTTCTAATCGCTCACCTATCATTATCGCGCGTGTTTCACGACATTGGCTTTGTGACGAAAGGAGCGCTTTCATTGCATTATGGTTGATATCAATATTCAATCCAACAATATGGATTTCTATATTCTCCCACAAAGTCGATATTTCGACACCTGATATCAGGGTAAGAGGCAGATTTTTTTCTGCAATATAATCATTAGCTGGAGTAATTGCTGCGGTTGTATCGTGATCCGTAATCGCTAAGACATTAATTTGACGCTCTATCGCTCTCTCAACCAATTCTTCTGGTGAAAGCTCGCCATCTGACGCGGTAGTGTGGCTGTGCAAATCATAAATCACTCTTAAATCAGATAGCACTTCTGTCATCGCTTCTCCCTTTTCATCTTAGCAAGATAATAATTTTTAAAGAGTATGCCATAAAGTACTTGACGAACCCAACGCAATCCAGTTTACTAGTACACAACACGAGCTAGTCTATTAACTAATTATCTGTCGTTAGCTGTAAGGAGATCTTATGAATATTAATCAACGTCTTATCGCTCTTTGGTGGCGCAATACTCTTTTATGGGCGGTTTGATCTCCTGCTTCACGTCAGTGATATCTAAAACCCGCCTACGCGGGTTTTTTTATGCATTAAAAACAGTTAGTAAAAAATAATATAGAGCGATAATAATGAATACATCACTTGCATTCTCATTTAATACCAAGGCAACGCCACTGCCTTACCATAGTGAACCAGCTTTACTTTTCAATACATTATGTGAAAACAAACATCACACATTATTGTTAGAATCTGCACAAGTTGACACTAAAGCAAACTTAAAAAGCTTGTTAATTGTTGATAGCGCATTGCGTATCAGCGCAGTAAAAAATCAAGTCACTATTGATGCATTAAGCGTTAATGGACAAGCTTTATTACCCGCATTAAAAATCGCACTAAAAGAAAAAGCCGTCTTAATACAAGAGAGCGATCAACAGTGTGTTTTTACTTTTTCAGCGCCTGCACAAGATATTGATGAAGAAAGCAAATTAAAATCAGCCAGCGTATTTGATGCCTTACGCTTCTTCCTTACTAATAAAGACACTAAAGATGCTAATGCTATTTTTGTTGGCGGTTTATTTGCTTATGATTTAGTCAGTGGTTTTGAATCTATTCCTGAATTAGACACCGTTTTTTCATGCCCAGACTACTGCTTTTACTTAGCAGAACAATTAATCGTGATCGACCATCAGAATAAAGATAGTCAGTTAATTTCCATTGCTTTTACTGATGATAAAACAGAGTGTCAGCGCCTCACTTTACGACAATCTGAGTTAACTTCACTGGCTAAACAGCCTTTAAAACATCCTATTCGCCGCGCATTAACCGCAGCAGAGTCAACAATACAAGGCAATATGGATGATAAAGGTTATGGCGATATCGTTGAAGCAATGAAAACCTATATTCGTCGTGGTGATATTTTCCAAGCTGTTCCATCACGTCGCTTTCAAGTTGCTTGCCCTTCACCACTTGCTGCTTATCAAGTGTTGAAAGAGAAAAATCCAAGCCCTTATTTGTTCTATATGCATGATGCTTTATTCACGGTATTTGGCGCATCACCAGAGAGCGCATTGAAATATCAAACAAGCGATCGCCAAATTGAAATCTACCCAATTGCAGGAACTCGTCCAAGAGGACGCAACACAGATGGTTCAATCAATGCCGATTTAGACAGCCGAATTGAACTTGAAATGCGCACAGATACGAAAGAGCTTTCTGAACATTTAATGTTAGTTGATTTAGCACGTAATGATTTAGCGCGTATTTGCCAAGCAGGTAGCCGTTATGTCGCTGAATTAACAAAAGTTGACCGTTATGCTTTTGTCATGCACTTAGTCTCAAGAGTTGTGGGTAAATTACGTGATGACTTAGATATTTTTCATGCTTATCAAGCTTGTATGAATATGGGTACGTTATCGGGTGCGCCCAAAGTCAGTGCAATGCAATTGATTGCTCGTTATGAAAAAACAAAACGTGGCAGTTACGGTGGCGCTATCGGCTATTTCACTGGCGCAGGCGATTTTGATACTTGCATAGTTATTCGCTCTGCTTATGTTGAAAATAATATTGCAACTATTCAAGTTGGTGCCGGGATCGTGCTTGATTCAGATCCTCAAATGGAAGCTGAAGAGACACGTAATAAATCACAAGCTGTGATCAACGCTATTTTACAAGCTCATACTGATACACAACTGCAGGAGGCTTGCTAATGGCGACTATCTTACTACTCGATAATATCGACTCATTTACTTATAACCTTGTCGATCAATTACGTAGCCTTGGCAATAACGTTGTGATTTATCGCAATAGCGTCACTGCCGATTTTATTGAACAAAAATTACGTGAACTCGATAATCCGATTTTACTGTTATCTCCGGGGCCAGGAG